>JAVTVY010017930.1:0-77283 GCA_036873755.1 Hanleya hanleyi
AGGTGCATGTCAATTACTTGATCGGATCTACATTTTTAGAGTTTCACTGGACAAAACTGTGATTTCATAAGTGCCAAATACAAGTTTGCAGGCAGCAGACATTTTTATTACAGTAACTGCAAAAAATGTAATTTCAAACGAAAAGTTTGAGTTTAGCCTCGTGAAGACAATACAAATGTGGTCTAGTTGACCATAGTTTTATTTGTACACAATGGTGGTTCTTGTGTTTTTTTAAAAAGCCCAAATGTGTTCAATGCCACCCCAGTTAGGGTTAGAATTTGAATAGAATGGTATATAAATTATAATCTGGAAAAAATGACGTCGTTCAAATGAACAGCTGAAAATTAAAAAAAATATCTGGCTACAAATGATTCAATCTCTGCCAAACTCATATGACTGAAAGGTAAGACACCAGGAGGTATTTTGAAACCATAATACCAGATATTGGTGCACATTAAGTATGAAAATATTTCAAAACATCGCAAAAAGTGTTCAAAGTCACCCCGTCCTACGGTAGGTGGCAACTTTCATTCTTGAATTCCATCCAGAGATTTTAAAAATATTCTAGCTGTCGTTTTTGCGGAACACTAGTATTACAGATTTTTCTTCGAATGTTGTCATACAAAATGGTTGTGATCTCGCTTTCACTCTCTCCACATTCTCTCGATAGAGACGACCGACCGTCATTACTTTGAGTTGCGCCATCCGGCCAGCAGAGACCAAGTACTTGTTGTTGTTGTTGTTTGGGGACAGTCCAAAAAAGTTGTGACATTTGGCGATTAATACACAGTTAAACTTTAGAAAGCCAACTCAACAATCTCAGCGTTGATATGATGTTACTGTACCTAAAATTCTCCTAAACCACTTATCGTCTGAACACCGATCATGCTGATCAGACAACGTGTTTCAGTATTTCATTCGATTTCTCTCGAGTGACATGTCATTGTCGCGCCATTTCCAAGTTCTGCAGTTCGGCGAATTAAACAAGGGAGATAACTAACAAGGGGTTCTTTTGAAAGTGAAAGTAAGCGAGAGCACTCATTGGCCACAGCCAAGTTGACTTGGCTACTCCTCCTGCCACTGACTGAACTTCAGAGTGTAATTGGTGTAACCTGGGATGAATAAAAAAAATTATATTCGGTCCAGGTTTAACGAGAGATACTTTGATTCATAATATTTTTTACTGTCCACTTAAAATAAGATTTTGGTAATTGCTGAAATCTTGGCCTTTTGAAAATAGTCCTCTTTCTGACGCTGGGATATGGTATAATAATACTTTATTTCCATATATGATGCATACAGAAATTATTAAGACATGGGGCATGTACAATACTATGGCATTAGACATAAAACAAACATTACACAAGTAAGACCTATACTAGGATTACAGACACCTGTGCTATGACATAAAACAGGTAGGGCAAACCTATGGCATAAAAACAGATAAAACAAACACTACGACATGTAAAACAGACACTATGATATAAAAATCTATAAAACAAATGCTATGACATAAGAACCTACAAAACAACATTGACATAAAAAACCTATGAAACAAGCACTACATGTATATGACATAACAACAGATAAAACAAACAATATACATACACATCAAACAAACAATAGACACAAAAACCTATACTATGCTCACAAATACACACAAATAGACCATACACACTAAAAGTTGGTCATATTAAGATCCTGTGGCAGTAAGATCCGCAAGATGCTTAGTTCTCTCTTGTAACATTTGAAATAAAAGTTCTCCAACTTTTGGTGATAGATGGTTTGGTGGATTTATTATAAAGTAAAACTTTTCTTGGTCAGTTAGAAGAATATGCAGCTGTTTTCTATATTTTTGTAGAGCGTATTCCTTAGTTTCGCTGTTGAAGGACATTCGGATATAAAATGGTATTCATCCTCTATTATATTACGTGTCTTTTTACACCGCCTGCACCACCTTTTGTCTCTATCTATTTTCCTGTATCTGCCCGTTTCAATCTCTAGTCTATGTGCACAGATTCTTAATTTTGTTATTGATTGTCTAAAGTTTCTGTTTTTTATATGTTGTAGATATCCAGCCATGGTTTATGATTGGTCTATATATTTGTAATGTAATAGTTTTTCCGATTTATCCAGCTTGTTATGGTAAAAATTGATATATTTAATCTTAAGCTTTTCTTTTAATGTTTGAGCAATATTTTTTTGTTTACATTTTGAGAGTGGTAGCTGACCTAATTCTGTTTTATTGATATTATATTGTTTCATGATAGTTGTGGCGTAGCTGTGCCATCCTATTCCATCAGCTTTTAATGATTTGCTGCAGGCTACAGCGTCTTGGAGAAGAGGTCGGTTATTATGTTCAAGATGTATCATATATTTTAGAACATTTAAATGGATATCTATTATTAGTGCAAATCTACTGAGTTCTCTTTTGCATGCTATAGTATATTTACCGTGTTTTTCCCGACCTGTAAGTTCATTTTACAAAATTTGGAGTGGAGTTTTTCAAAAGGTTCACTGTCTGAAGTTGTAAAGAATTTTTCTAAGTCATCATCTAGTAATTTTGTTAGAATTTCTGCGCCCCATATTTCAGAGTTGTAGATCATAATCGGTTTGATCAGTGTGTCAAACAGCTTGTTATATAAAGCTGGAGGGGGGATGATGCCAGAAAATATCCTATGTAATAGAAATAGTGCTTTTGATGCTTTTTTTGCTAAATCAGTTTTTGCCTGTTGAAAGTTACCATTTTTATTTAAAGTACATCCAAGATAGGTATAACTGTCAGTTAAAGGAATTTCGGTTGAGTTGAGATGGAATATTGTGTTAGTTTTTGTAGTTTTTCTTTCAATTATCATACAGCTGGATTTTGATGGGTTTACTGTCAGATTCCATTTAGTACAGTATTCATCTAAAATATGTAGGCAATTTTGAAGGCCTTCTGAAGTTTCGGAAATTAGTAGTAAAGAAGGATTGGTAACTGTCGCTGGGATATACAGTATGTGACCCAGTTTCGAACCACTATATGGTCAGTACCTGCTACCGGCATCAGTATATGTCTCCAGACCAACGGCAAAGTCGTAATTTATGCCTAAATTTCTGCACTATAACGTGGTATACAAATTTTTCCTGGACAAATTCTGAAGAAGCAACAGGGGTCTCGTTTATTCACAACGTTGTTTTCCTAATTCCGGGTCACACTTCCAGTTCCGAATCGAGCGAGCCTACGAGGGGAAACAACTCCGTCAGGACGGAAACTCGGCATGTCGACCGTTGGTTGGAACAGGAATAACGACCTCCGATATAAATTCATTAGTTAATAGAGAGATTCATCATTGAAAAACATGACTTGTCTCCAAAGTAGGCAATTGAAAATCTTGACCGCCATGGCGAATGATCTCTTGAAGATTGAGAAGTGTATTAGGTATTTTCTACTCGGCACGGAATATTGGTTACTATTGCAGTAGTATATAAAACCCTTTACAGCGCGTATTGACCTACTTTTTTGTTCCCCCCGGTGGAGGATTGAGGAGGAACTTGATCACGTGACGATCATGTGATCGTTGGGGAAAAACTACCTCCAGCACAAGAGAGCTCCAATCTAGGGGGAGGTAACTCTGGGTGACTATAGTTCCGGCAACCTGTAACCTTTGTATTCCTCCGCGGTGATGCGGTCTGGTGGTGATGCGGTCGCGGAAGAAAGCTTCCGCGGAGAAAAAGTAGTTCCTGGACTTGAAATACGCTGCATAGTCCGATGGGGCCGAGTGAGGCTCTTTTCAGTCATGTCATGGGTGTTTTCACAGAATAAATAAATAAATAAATAAAATTAATTAATTTTAATTGTATATATTACTGATTACAGAGCCCATTTTGTCACGGGGAGAAAAACCCCTCACATTACCCTCAAAAAAACCTCTAAGCCATATAATAATAATAAACATAATCTATAGGTGTTGTACCATGTTAATAGGATCAGTCTAGCATCTGTACCACCATAGGGTCGAGCGTTTATTGTCCCGTGTATCTCCGCAAGAAATCAACAAACAAAATGGCGGCTCCAGGATGGTGTGGGGACGCCCTTTCCACATCACGGCGTCGGTCCTAACCATAGCGCCATCTGCACACACTGACGCAAGGGAGACAACTCGTGTGGCCCAAGGGTATGGAAATAGCCGTTTTGGAGCTAGGGGAGCCCCTAATGGTCCAATGGGGTCATATGAGGTATCAAAGTGAAGCATTCGTGAAGGGGCATCTATTGGGCTGGGTGTGGGGTTGAAATATCGGCATTCTGCGCATGCGCGGTGGCCCAAGGGTATGGAAATAGACATTTTGGAGCTAGGGGAGTTACTAATGGTCCAATGGGGTCATATGAGGTATCAATGTGAAGCATTCGTGAAGGGGCATCTGATGGACTGGGTGTGGGGTTGAAGTATCGGCATTCTGCGCATGCGCGGTGGCCGAAGGGTATGGAAATAGACGTTTTGGAGCTAGGGGAGCCCCTAATGGTCCAATGGGGTCATATGAGGTATCAATGTGAAGTATTCATGAAGGGGCATCTAATGGGCTGGGTGTGGGGTTGAAATATCGACATTCTGCGCATGCGCGGTGGCCAAAGGGTATGAAAATAGCCGTTTTGGAGCTAGGGGAGCCCCTAATGGTCCAATGGGGTCGAGTGAGGTATCAAAGTGAAGCATTCGTGAAGGGGCATCTGAAGGGTTGGATGTGCGGTAGGAATATCATTCTGCGCATGCGCAGACGCAATGCGGAGCTCTCATCCAATCAGAAGCGAGTATTTCAAATCCGTCACAGAGCTCTCAGCCAATCAGAAGCGAGTATTTTGACCCGGTGCATTATGGGCCATATCCAAGATGGCGGCACGTGTGTTCAAGATGGCGGCACATCCGGTGTCGAAAACTGGCCATTTCGTCGGGATGTGGTCTCCTAGTGTCGAAAACTGGACCTTGTATGGATCCTGCTAGATGTTTTGGAGCTAGGGGAGCCCCTAATGGGCCGATGGAGTTGTATGAGGTATCAAAGTGAAGTATATTTCAAGCATGGGTGGGTGCATGTAAAAAATTTCCTGAAAAAATACGGAACACGGACTTTATCCTAAATTACGTGAAAATGCCTATATGGGGTGTGGGGGGCATAGGACCATCCTGGGAAACCTACTTCTCGACATTTCAGGGGCGGCGGAACCGGGGGGGCCAGGGGGGGTCAGGCCCCCCCAATATTCAGAGAGGGGGGGCCAAGGACCACTTTGGCCCCCCAATAATTTCGCTTAACCACTTGGTCTCCATAATAATTTCGCTCAGCACTAACGCCTATGCATGCCTAATATTAAATGCCATGAACCGATTCCGAGAAATGAATTTCAATTCAATTCAATTCAATTCAATTTTATTGTACCGAAAGAATAACAACAGCCCTCATGGGGCAAGGTACAATACACAAATAGATAAGGCCATATAGGCTATACATGTACTATGACCAATCTAAGTCGATGAGTTTAATCAAGATATAAGGATAGATAGGCATGTATTATGAACTACATGTACATGTATATAATGTGGACCTATGGAGATCTTGCAGAGATACAATAGCTGATAAATTTTGACACTGTATATGCTAGGTTGAAAGGGGGGTCTAAAAATATATGGAATATATCTTGTAGAGTCATAGAGAGAGCAGGTGGATGCTTTTGCATTATAGTTTGCATGGTGTCACGACGTTGTTTACTATAAAGTGGACATTCTAATACAAAGTGCCATTCATCTTCTATTTTATTAAGATTACAGTTTTTACAAAGTCGTTCAGATAAGGGTGTTTTAGAATAACGTCCTCTTTCAATTTCTAAGTTAGTAATACTCAGTCTAAGAAAAGTAAGTGTTTTTTGCAATGTAGCATCCTTAATATAATCAAGATATGGCGAGAATGCAGGTTTAGTTTTGACTTTGAGCTGTGACATCCGCGAAGTTTCGTACGAGGGAAATTTGACCCAAATGTTGATATCCGAGGAAACCCGAACTTCAAAAAGTCGTTGTGGCTCGAAGTTATGTCTGTGGCTCGCACATTTCGCCAAGTTAATAAATATTCCTCCCCCCTCCATAGGTGATATTATCGGACGGGCGATAATTTTGATCCCTGTTAGGTTAACTTTATTGAATGTATTGAACCTCGTGTTGAAACCCTCAGGATTCCTGCATCGCAAATACATTCAATTAAATGCAATGTCGAAAATATACCAACATCTGTCCAGTGTTTGTCCTATCTAGCTTCAGCGGGAATCCCCGGTCGTGTTCCTCAACTTAATATTCCGTATTAAGATGGCCGTCTCTCCTGCTTGCCGATAAAGAATCATGGTGGCGGGCATTGTAGTTGATGGCACCCACAATTTTTCATCCGATTCGAATTTAAATAACGAAAAGTATTATCGATGGCTTCTTCTCTTGCTGGGGTCCCGGTGTTAAATATAGCAACGGGACACATTTGATGCAGAAAAGACGAAATATTTATCTACTGTAACTGAAATAGGAGACGCACAAGATGATGTTGAATCAGTTGGACTCTGCATCGATGTTCAGCCTTAATTGTTGATTATAATTTTTTTAGCGTTTCGGAAGAGTTAAAAATAGGAAAACTCGCTGTGAATTATCACCCCTAATAGGCCTCGGAAATGCTCTAAAATGCGTTAAATGGACGCTAAAATTTCAATTTTTTTCGGGGGAACACCCCCTCCCGGTCCCACCCCCGGTTTGGCCCCCCCAATATTTAACTCCTTCCGCCGCCCCTGCATTTGCGGTATAGGTTGTGGGGTCTCGTTTTCTTAGTCTCGTCAAGACAAACATGATAGGAAGTGTCCCGCAGCGAATCGGTGAAATTTTTGAAAAAGTACGATATAGCCCCATATAGTCCCATACTGGGGGTATAGGCTCAATGTTTGTCCCCCTGGGAAACGTACTTCTATACATTTGCGGTAGGGTTGTTTGGATTTGTTTTTCACGTCTCGTCATTTAGAACATGATAGGAAGTGTCCCGGCACGAATCGGTGAAATTTTTGAAAAAGTACGATATAGCCCCATATAGTCCCATACTGGGGGTATAGAATCGATGTTTGTCCCCCTGGGAAACGTACTTCTATACATTTGCGGTAGGATTGTGGGGTCTCGTTTTCTTAGTCTCGTCATTTAGAACATGATAGGAAGTGTCCCGGAGCGAATCGGTGAAATTTTTGAAAAAAGTCACCGAGACCCATATAGACCCATATAGTCCCATACTGAGGGTATAGGATCAATGTTTGTCCCACTGGGAAATCTACTTCTATACATTTGCGGTAGGGTTGTTTGGATTTGTTTTTCACGTCTCGTCATTTAGAACACGATAGGAAGTGTCCCGGAGCGAATCGGTGAAATTTTTGAAAAAAGTCACCGAGGCCTGGGTAGGCCCATAGGCCTATACTGCATGGCTATGGATGTATAGGGCCATACGGGGTGGACATGTTGGAGTCTAGGTGAGTCCCTAATGGTCCAATGGGGTCGAGTGAGGTCTTATTTTGAAGCTCTCGTGGAGGAGCACTTGACTACACTAATGGTTCGTCCGTGTTCAATAGTCTGCGCATGCGCAGCCTGGCCCGTAGTATAGTAAGTAGGCATTTTGGGGGGGTATGTGGGTGTGTGTTTGGGTTAGAGATGGGCTATTCACGGTTCGAATGGGTCGTGTGAGGTATCAATGTGAAGCTTGTGTGGGGTAGAGTCAGAATGGCGTGTTTTAAATGCATGTCGCGTCAATATGCGCATGCGCAGTCTGGCCGTAGTAGAGAAATCAGGCATTTTGGGGGGTATGTGGGTGTGTGTTTGGGGTAGAGATGGACCCCTATGGGTCCGAATGGGTCGTGGAAGGTGTCAAAGTGAAGCTTGTGTGGGTTAGAGTCAGAATGGTGTATTTTTAAGTGCAAGTCGCGTTAATCTGCGCATGCGCAGTTGGTTGTAGTAAGTAAAGTGGCCATTTTGGGGCAGTACATGAAGGTATTTGGGGTCGAGATGGGCTATTCACGGTTCGAATGCGTCGTGGAAGGTGTCATCTTGTAGCTCTCGGGGTGTAGACCCGATTTGAGGGCTGTTCACGTCACCTGTGACGTCATCGGTGACGTCATCAGTACGAGTAGTAAGTAAAGTGGGTATTTTGGGGCAGTGAAAGGAAGGTATTTGGTGTAGAGATGGTCCATCTTTGGACCGAATGCGTCCTGGGAGGTGTCATTTTTTGTAGCTCTCGGGGTGTAGACCCCGATTTGGGGGCTGTTCACAGCATCGGTGACGTCATTGGTGACGTCATCAGTACGAGTAGTAGCGAAAGTGTGCATTTTGGGGCAGTGAAGGAAGGTATTTGGGGTAGAGATGGCCCATCCTTGGTCCGAATGCGTCGTGTGGGGTGTCATTTTGTAGCTCTCGGCGTGCAGACCTCGATTTGAGAGATGTCCACAGCATCTGTGACGTCATTGTGACGTCATCAGTAGGAGTAGTAGCGAAAGTGTGCATTTTGGGGCAGTGAAGGAAGGTATTTGGGGTAGAGATGCTTCATCCTCAGTCCGAATGCGTCGTGTGGGGTGTCATCTTGTAGTTCTCGGCCTGCAGACCTCGATTTGAGGGCTGTCCACAGCATCTGTGACGTCATTGGTGACGTCATCAGTAGGAGTAGTAGCGAAAGTGGGCATTTTGGGGCAGTGAAGGATGGTATTTGGTGTAGAGATGGACCATCCTTGGTCCGAATGCGTCGTGTGAGGTGTCATCTTGTAGCAACGCTCACCAACGCCATTCTTAATGCTTCAACGCCCAGGTGAAATAGCTCAGAAGCTCTGATATTCCATGGAATTGTCACTAATTCTTCGAAATGCAGTGACGCCCGTCGACGCCCGTCGTTATACCTTAACACTCTAACATAACACCATGATATAGACCGGACAGAGAACAACAACAGCAACAACAACAAGGATCACACATGAGAGAACAACAACAACAAGAAGTTTTTTTTCATATAGTTTATTCTCCCCAATGTTACATCATACTCACGTTGGGGGAGCCGCGTTGGGTATATTTACAATTCAAGAATATTCTTGTCCAATCAGAGGCCACCATTTGCATCTGTCATATTCGTTCCTGTCCGTTAGATGTATTCTCGGCTACTCTTGTCCAATCAGAAGTCGCCGTTTCAGAAAGTTCCATCTTCGGCCATGTTCGCTCTGAACCGTTTGTTCTAATCGTCATCGGGCAGGCCAGGATACCGTTGAGGAAACATATCCTCAGATAGTTGTTTGCGCATTCTGAGTATCTATCAGTGCATGGGTAAATACTTTCATCCGATGGGGGTGGTGGGTCAGTTTAACCACGAAGAACGTAACATTGGTGACCCTCTCCACTATCCACTTGGTGTTGGGACGCTGTTCATAGGCCCATTCCAAGGGATCCACAGTGTCCAGTTGGGCCAGCATCGTCTCTAGCGACGCCCGATTGGTGATTGTGAAAGGATGGTCGTACACTGGGTTGATGGCACTGGAATAGAAATAGCACAATTCACGCGTCAAGTCATATAGTATAATAAATACTGGTCCTAGGGGGCCACACCTACAATAACACTGATGAAAACACAGACTCCTACTTGCCCGTTTTGTTTTCTAGGTTATACCTAGTATTCATTGTTTAGTATCTGCAGGTGCAAGTTTCGGGTTATTTTAGGTCGAAAATTCTTATTTCTGACCAGCGAAACCCTCATCAGGGAGCCTATACGCATTGACCGTTACGGTCAGATTTTTTATTTTTTCAGTATTTCACTGATGCTTTTACCCCGCCTATAGCATAATTGTGGCTGGCTGGTAAAGTTTTCGGCATGTTTGTTTGTGATCCAGTATTTCTTTAAGATCCCTTTCAGCCATTTCGTGTATGGATTGGAAGTCGCTATGACGCATACGTCGTTTCAGTACAGACTTATTCTGTATGCCCTCGTTCCTCTTGAGGTATTTGTTTCTGTCGGTAATTTCCGAGGTAGAGTATCCTCTCTTTTTAAGCTATTTGCTTGAAGTATTCTGACTAGTCTATGTAGTCTGCAGTATTATTGCAGTTTCGTATACATATCTTTCACTTCTCCCGTACTGTGCTGATTTGCTGTATAGGTATTTGTAGGTTTCAGTTGGCTTTGTTTAGCATTTCACATCAAGTATTGAGTCAGTCGAACATCTTTTCCCCTTGAAAACGGCAACGTCTAGATAATTGACCTCGTTTTCAGATATTTCATACGTGAATTTCAATGGAGTATGTGCGTTATTAGCCATCTCAAAGAAACTCTCAGCTACGGCTCTATTTGCCTGTAGTAGTATGAAGCCATCATCCCGAAAAATTTGTGTAATATAATCATTTCTTTGTGTGGGAATGTGGCAATTAGCTGATTGATATGCTTATATATCGCTATACCGCACAGTTCCGGGGAAGGGACTGCTCCCCGTGGTGCTTATTCAGTTAGCTTTGTTTAGGATTTCACATCAAGTATTGAGTCAGTCAAATATCTCTTCCCCTTGAAAACGGCAACGTCTAGATAATTCGCCTCGTTTTCAGATATTTCATACGTGAATTTCAATAGAGGATGTGCGTTATTAGCCATCTCAAAGAAACTCTGAGCTACGGCTTTATTTGCCTGTAGCAGTATGAAGCCATCATCCCGAAAAGTTTGTGTAATATAATCATTTCTTTGTGTGAGAATGTGGCAATTAGCTGATTGATATGCTTGTATATCGCTATATCGCACAGTTCCAGGGAAGGGACTGCTCCCCTGTGATGCTCCGACAATATGTCTGAAGTGTTAGTCCTGAAACCTGAATTGATACTTGTAATGGTCAGTTATCTAATGCTGATCTCGGCTGTATATTTTTTGTTCGTTTCGTTTGTGCAGTTCAAGGGAGACAATTCCAGTTCGATAAATCTTGTATGCGCGCGTAAGCACGTGGTGTTGTGGCGAGAAGAATTTAGATTCTGCCGAGTTATTTGTGTGAGATTAAGAGATACAAAGGTCTACAAAAACGGTAGTTACTTTCTCTTATATCATTTTCATCTTTGTTGCTAGTTTGTAAAGTAACCGCTGATATACGCTGGCGGCATTGTAGTATCGTGTAAACAACGTTCTCTTCGATAATTGTTGATTTGTGCATTGGTCATTTAGCACCCAGTTTTCGTGTTTCTATAATTCCGCTACATCTGAATGTATGCTCATTAGAACGCTGTATTGTAACGTAAGATGCATTGCATTAAGGTTCTTTACCCATTCAGTTTATTCCTATGAGGTGAATATCTCTCTATATGCCTTGATAATTGATTTCTCATAAATAAGAACAAAGGCAGAATGTAAGTTTATATTTTTTCTTTACTTACAGTCAATCAGACTCCATGCTGTGAGCTACACATTCAACTGGCTGTGTCAATACGCAGAATAAAAGGTGTAAAGCGGAGCTGCATTGTGTTTCTTGACTTTGTATATTCTCTATTGGAAAGTGTGTCCAATATTCATTGACGTTTTTTTCGTGATCATTGTGATCATTGACATTGGTTGTGATCATTGACGCTCAGTGATCATTGACGTTTCCTACCGGAAAGAACTGAAATATGTATCAGCAGGAAGAAATCGCCACACACGATAGTGAAGCAGACGAGATGATTCAGGCTTCACAACCCAGATCACGGAATCAGACTGAAAAAGGAAAAGAGTTTGCTCGTGAAATAGCAGAGAAGAAAATGAACACGTTATGCAGGCAAATGAAAAGTACGTGTGAGCAGGTGGAAGGCCTGATGTCAGACAGTGCTGACAGTGAAGAAGTGAGAAACAGATATTTCAATTGGCTAACACTTTTCGAGGAATTTCTTGATCAACACGAAGCTTATGTGACGTTGGCCGACCCTGATGATGTGTTCAAATTTGATGAACAGCTTAGCGACATGAAATCATTCAAGTCTGCAGTTGAGAACTGGTTTAATTTTGAGACTCGTAAATCTATGACGAACGTAAATGTGAGACCAAGAGACAGTGCATCACAGGTACGACCAACTAATGATGATGCTGGACCAAGTGGAACAATTGGATGTCTTGGGATGGGCCCAACAACAACGACCCAACACCAAGTGGGCAGTGAAGAGGGTGACCAATGTTACGTTTTTCCTTACCAAGCTGATCCACCACTGCCATCGGTTGAATGCGTCACTCGTGCACTGATGAATACCATAACATGCCGTACATACTCTCTATGTCTACATGCTGATCATTGACTTGAGCTCAGTAAACACTTGTACCGAATGTGACGGTGCGTTAAATAATAAAACATGGTGTTTGATATTTCAATTTGTTTTGCTGTGAACATACTAAACACACCCAGGGCGGCTCCCCCAGCCTGGGTATGATGTAACATTGGGGATAATAAACTGTATGAACATTGCTGAACTTGTTGTTATTCACATCACCCCATTGACTTGATAGGCAGATCCCAATAAGCCCGGGGACCGATATTAGCCCTTTTGGCTAGAGGTGATAGGGGTTTTCCCTAGTTTAGAACTGATTGTGCTAAAAATAGATCAACAGCTAGCTTGCTATAAAAAGGAAACGGCCTGGCCGTTTCATCAGACACTCTGTCAACCACCAAGATGTTCACTTGTACTACGTGCTCGAAATCATTCACTCGCCGGCACGACTTGCGCCGCCATGAGGCTACCAAACACGATGGAACCGCCCGGTATAGCTGTACGATATGTAGGCCTACACTGTCGTTTCAGCGCCCAGATCATTTACAGCGCCATGAACGTTCAATTCATGGGCCATCCAAGCGCCCATGCGAAGAATGTGGTCAACTCTTCAAACGACCCAGTCAGTTAAAACGGCATGAGCGTTTGATTCATGGTCCGTCACCACGGCATGAGGGACAACTTTCCACTAAAGAGGCACCCAGGAGGGACAGATCCACTGAAGATGAACCCGGGGAGGAGAATGCCACTGGTGATGCGATCACGGAGAGCCCGCCTATACCCACAGCTCAGAAGAGCCTAGATATCCAGCCGGTCCCTAGCATCACTGTTTCCAGTCATACGCCTGACAACAACGAACATTTTCTGGAAGATGCGGTGGATGTTCCCAGCGATCTCTTACCCGAAGATCATCCAGTGAGTGAGATGTATCGACGCCATTGGTCCATGATCCGACACTGCTTCCACCGTCATCGCCCTATATTGGACTTGTACAATTTCCGACTGACCGACCTCGCCCGTCTACGCAGCTACGTGGAAGCCATCTTCAATGACCAACCTACGTCCTTCACATTAAATGTAGCATTTGGGTACATCTTATGCCATAAGATGGCGCGTGAATTGTGCTATTTCTATTCCAGTGCCATCAACCCAGTGTACGACCATCCTTTCACAATCACCAATCAGGCGTCGCTAGAGACGATGCTGGCCCAACTGGACACTGTGGATCCCTTAGAATGGGCCTATGAACAGCGTCCCAACACCAAGTGGATAGTGGAGAGGGTCACCAATGTTACGTTCTTCGTGGTTAAACTGACCCACCACCCCGATCGGATGAAAGTATTCACCCATGCACTGATAGATACTCAGAATGCGCAAACAACTATCTGAGGATATGTTTCCTCAACGGTATCCTGGCCTGTCCGATGACGATTAGAACAAACGGTTCAGAGCGAACATGGCCGAAGATGGAACTTTCTGAAATGGCGACTTCTGATTGGACAAGAGTAGCCGAGAATACATCTAACGGACAGGAACGAATATGACATGCAAATGGTGGCCTCTGATTGGACAAGAATATTCTTGAATTGTAAATATACCCAACGCGGCTCCCCCAACGTGGGTATGATGTAACATTGGGGAGAATAAACTATATGAAAAAAAACTTCTTGTTGTTGTTGTTCTCTCATGTGTGATCCTTGTTGTTGTTGCTGTTGTTGTTCTCTGTCCGGTCTATATCATGGTGTTATGTTAGAGTGTTAAGGTGTAACGACGGGCGTCACTGCATTTCGAAGAATTAGTGACAATTCCATGGAATATCAGAGCTTCTGAGCTATTTCACCTGGGCGTTGAAGCATTAAGAATGGCGTTGGTGAGCGTTGCTACAAGATGACACCTCACACGACGCATTCGGACCAAGGATGGTCCATCTCTACACCAAATACCATCCTTCACTGCCCCAAAATGCCCACTTTCGCTACTACTCCTACTGATGACGTCACCAATGACGTCACAGATGCTGTGGACAGCCCTCAAATCGAGGTCTGCACGCCGAGAACTACAAGATGACACCCCACACGACGCATTCGGACTGAGGATGAAGCATCTCTACCCCAAATACCTTCCTTCACTGCCCCAAAATGCACACTTTCGCTACTACTCCTACTGATGACGTCACCAATGACGTCACAGATGCTGTGGACAGCTCTCAAATCGAGGTCTGCACGCCGAGAGCTACAAAATGACACCCCACACGACGCATTCGGACCAAGGATGGGCCATCTCTACCTCAAATACCTTCCTTCACTGCCCCAAAATGCACACTTTCGCTACTACTCGTACTGATGACGTCACCGATGACGTCACAGGTGACGTGAACAGCCCTCAAATCGGGGTCTACACCCCGAGAGCTACAAGATGACACCTTCCAGGACGCATTCGAACCGTGAATAGCCCATCTCGACCCCAAATACCTTCATGTACTGCCCCAAAATGGCCACTTTACTTACTACAACAAACTGCGCATGCGCAGATTAACGCGACTTGCACTTAAAAATACACCATTCTGACTCTAACCCACACAAGCTTCACTTTGACACCTTCCACGACCCATTCGGACCCATAGGGGTCCATCTCTACCCCAAACACACACCCACATACCCCCCAAAATGCCTGATTTCTCTACTACGGCCAGACTGTGCATGCGCATATTGACGCGACATGCATTTAAAACACGCCATTCTGACTCTACCCCACACAAGCTTCACATTGATACCTCACACGACCCATTCGAACCGTGAATAGCCCATCTCTAACCCAAACACACACCCACATACCCCCCAAAATGCCTACTTACTATACTACGGGCCAGGCTGCGCATGCGCAGACTATTGAACACGGACGAACCATTAGTGTAGTCAAGTGCTCCTCCACGAGAGCTTCAAAATAAGACCTCACTCGACCCCATTGGACCATTAGGGACTCACCTAGACTCCAACATGTCCACCCCGTATGGCCCTATACACCCATAGCCATGCAGTATAGGCCTATGGGCCTACCCAGGCCTCGGTGACTTTTTTTCAAAAATTTCACCGATTCGCTCCGGACACTTCCTATCGTGTTCTAAATGACGAGACGTGAAAAACAAATCCAAACAACCCTACCGCAAATGTATAGAAGTAGATTTCCCAGGGGGACAAACATTGATCCTATACCCCAGTATGGGACTATATGGGTCTTGGTGACTTTTTTCAAAAATTTCACCGATTCGCTCCGGGACACTTCCTATCATGTTCTAAATGACGAGACTAAGAAAACGAGACCCCACAACCCTACCGCAAATGTATAGAAGTACGTTTCCCAGGGGGACAAACATTGATCCTATACCCCCAGTATGGGACTATATGGGCTATATCGTACTTTTTCAAAAATTTCACCGATTCGCTGCGGGACACTTCCTATCATGTTTGTCTTGACGAGACTAAGAAAACGAGACCCCACAACCTATACCGCAAATGTCGAGAAGTAGGTTTCCCAGGATGGTCCTATACCCCCCATACCCCATATAGGCATTTTCACGTAATTTAGGATAAAGTCCGTGTTCCGTATTTTTTCAGGAAAAATTTTACATGCACCCACCCATGCTTGAAATATACTTCACTTTGATACCTCATACAACTCCATCGGCCCATTAGGGGCTCCCCTAGCTCCAAAACGTCTAGCAGGACCCATACAAGGTCCAGTTTTCGACACTAGGTGACCACATCCCGACGAAATGGCCAGTTTTCGACACCGGATGTGCCGCCATCTTGAACATACGTGCCGCCATCTTGGATATGGCCCATAATGCACCGGGTCAAAATACTCGCTTCTGATTGGCTGAGAGCTCTGTGACGGATTTGAAATACTCGCTTCTGATTGGATGAGAGCTCCGCATTGCGTCTGCGCATGCGCAGAATGATATTCCTACCGCACACCCAACCCTTCAGATGCCCCTTCACGAATGCTTCACTTTGATACCTCACTCGACCCCATCGGCCCATTAGGGGCTCCCCTAGCTCCAAAACGGCTATTTTCATACCCTTTGGCCACCGCGCATGCGCAGAATGTCGATATTTCAACCCCACACCCAGCCCATTAGATGCCCCTTCATGAATGCTTCACATTGATACCTCATATGACCCCATTGGACCATTAGGGGCTCCCCTAGCTCCAAAACGTCTATTTCCATACCCTTCGGCCACCGCGCATGCGCAGAATGCCGATACTTCAACCCCACACCCAGTCCATCAGATGCCCCTTCACGAATGCTTCACATTGATACCTCATATGACCCCATTGGACCATTAGTAACTCCCCTAGCTCCAAAATGTCTATTTCCATACCCTTGGGCCACCGCGCATGCGCAGAATGCCGATATTTCAACCCCACACCCAGCCCAATAGATGCCCCTTCACGAATGCTTCACTTTGATACCTCATATGACCCCATTGGACCATTAGGGGCTCCCCTAGCTCCAAAACGGCTATTTCCATACCCTTGGGCCACACGAGTTGTCTCCCTTACGTCAGTGTGTGCAGATGGCGCTATGGTTAGGATCGACGCCGTGATGTGGAAAGGGCGTCCCCACACCATCCTGGAGCCGCCATTTTGTTTGTTGATTTCTTGCGGAGATACACGTGACAATAAACGCTCGACCCTATGGTGGTACAGATGCTAGACTGATCCTATTAACATGGTACAACACCTATAGATTATGTTTATTATTATTATATGGCTTAGAGGTTTTTTTTAGGGTAATGTGAGGATTTTTTCTCCCCGTGACAAAATGGGCTCTGTAATCAGTAATATATACAATTAAAATTAATTAATTTTATTTATTTATTTATTTATTCTGTGAAAACACCCATGACATGACTGAAAAGAGCCTCGCTCGGCCCCATCGGACCATGCAGCGTATTTCAAGTCCAGGAACTACTTTTTCTCCGCGGAAGCTTTCTTCCGCGACCGCATCACCACCAGACCGCATCACCGCGGAGGAATACAAAGGTTACAGGTTGCCGGAACTATACTCACCCAGAGTTACCTCCCCCTAGATTGGAGCTCTCTTGTGCTGGAGGTAGTTTTTCCCCAACGATCACATGATCGTCACGTGATCAAGTTCCTCCTCAATCCTCCACCGGGGGGAACAAAAAAGTAGGTCAATACGCGCTGTAAAGGGTTTTATATACTACTTATTGCTCCCAAGTTCCAAATCTCCAGCAGAAATGAGATCAATCCGATTTTCACTGTAATAAACCATTCAGACTTGACAAACGTTCTGATGATGGTGAGAGAATAGAGTTCTCTATCTCGGTCTATTATCCAATCGAGTCGTGGAGTGCCTCAACTACCTCGCTGCTGGACATCTATAAATGGGGATGGGTACAAACTCAAGAAAACAAGGTTCCGATAGTGGAAAGAAAAGAAAACTTTATTACACATTGACAAATAAAAAAGATTCGTTTTTACTCCAGTGGAGTAAACATCAGTAGTTAATAATATTCGCCATGCTGTAGTAACGGCAATATTTCCAATGTTGAGGAAAAGTATATACAAACCACACATTTACGTGGCTTGGGGAATATTATTAACTATTGATACCTGTTCTGAATGTGTATCAAATTATCTTACTATTCCAAGAAAGGACCGCGAGGCTTTCAATAATGTTGAAAATTTTGGCAAAGCTGGTGTGGCGTTTACCCGAGAAAAATTCCTCATGCTGTTACGTTTATGGGGGTGAATAATATTGTTTTCGATTCTGCACGAAAAACCATGTTCCATAGAGGAAACATACTCGATTTACAAACTGTGAAGCTCAGTCGAAGTGACCTATAACGACGTCGATGGACGTTCGAACCAAGCTATTGTATATTTTTGGTGTTCCCGTATGTAATTGGATTATTTTCAATCACCACATGTGCCGTTTGATTCCATACTGAAAAGACCCCGCCACCCCCCCTCCCCCCTCCAAAACAAAAGCCTTATTTCAAACGTTAGCCGACGCTGCTTTACGTCACTTAAAATAAGACTTTCCCAGCAAACAACAAAAACAACATGACAGGTTACTGACTCCCCCCTCCCAACCCAATGACAAAATGTAGGGCACGGTGAGTTATTTGGAATATCCCTGATTGCCCCCGCCGGGATAGAAGGTATAGAAGATCATATGACACTCCTTTATCTACACCCCCCCCTCCCCCCCCGAGATTCTTGCCCCCAGTTAATTGTGGTCACTGTGAGCGCGCGCAATTTTAGGTGACCCGGAAATAGGAAAACGATATGTCCAATGTGTAGTAGAATAGCCCAGCGCCCGGAAATACTGTGGACTTGCTGTGTTTATGGTAGGTCATTCGATATCATCACTTCATTTTAGGACAACAAGATGACGAAATTTTGCTTTGGTTCTTTTGGGAGAGGTCGGCAAACTTGAAATGGCACATCGTCAGTAAGCGCAAACTGCTGTCAATCCGCGGTAGGCCGACAGTAATATGAGATTTTATCTACCAAATTGAATGTGATCATGACAATTAAATGTTATTTGAAAAGAGAATTGATTATCTGTAAATTGACCACAGAAACCGTTTGTGTATCTCCCTCGTGTAACACGAAAACTAGGGCGTGAACCTGAACTGACCCGGAAGTGGGAAAGGTTCGAAAATGGGTCACAGACTGTAGTATAGAATGATTGGTAACTGTCGCTGGGATATATAAGTAGTATATAGAACACGGTAACCCGCGGGTTGACCGTTGACCTCAGAAATTTGCATATCACGTGACAGAGGTCAAAGGTCATTGAGTGCACTTGAGTTGACCTGTATCCTTTCATCTTGTCTTTGACCTTGGATCATGTTTAGACATGTTAGGGCTGGGGGTTTTTCCATCACGTGCGGTATGACGTCACTTCCGGCCTGGGTGAATGGGGCGTGACCTGTGAACATGATAGGACATGTACTCACCTGTCTGTGGGGTTTTTCCCTACAATGTCGTTCACCTTCGTGTTTTTTCAGTGAGGTGCGAAAGGGTACGTCCGTGTCTTTTCGGTGAGATGTGAACATGATAGGCCATGTACTGACCTGTCTGTGGGATTTTTCCCGCCAGAATTTCGCTGTCGTCTGCGTGGCGTTGTCCCGTGCCGAACACCTGGCTCGCGTGAATCGGGCGTGACCTGGGTATGGGATGCATGCACTCACTTGGTTCTGGGGGTTTTCAGTATTTGGTGTAGAGAGGGACCATCCTTGGCCCGAATGCGTCGTGTGAGGTGTGATCTTGTAGCAACGCCCGCCAACGCCAAGCTTAACGCTTCAACGCCCTGGTGAAATAGCTCAGAAGTTCTGATTTTCTAGATATTCCATGGAATTGTCACTAATTCTTCGAAATGAAGTGACGCCCGTCAACGCTCGTAGTTACGCCTTAACGCTCTAACATAACGCCTTGACGCCATGATATAGACGTTTTACTCTTAAGTGCACTTTCGGTCACGTGACCGGAAGTGACCTTTGACCACGTCACCGGAAGTGATCTTTGACCCTGCGCTGCTCGGAAGTGACGTCATCGTACGCAGCCGCACAAACACACACACACATACCTGGTGCACCCGCACCCTGGTGTACCCTATAGCCGTTCACGTGACCGGAACTGACCTTTGACCCCTGCGCGCGCTAACAATACCGGATAAAAATTGCGCGCACGGGTCAAAGGTCAGTTCCGGTCACGTGAACGGCTATAGGGTACACCAGGGTGCGGGTGCACCAGGTATGTGTGTGTGTGTGTTTGTGCGGCTGCGTACGATGACGTCACTTCCGAGCAGCGCAGGGTCAAAGATCACTTCCGGTCACGTGGTCAAAGGTCACTTCCGGTCACGTGACCGAAAGTGCACTCAAGAGTTCAAAGGTTAATTGGCCTCCAAAACCCCTTTATCGCTCGTTGAGGCGCTGAGACGGGCGTTACGGCGTAAAGATAGGGCGTTAAGGCATTGAGACGGGCGTTAAGGCGTAACCACGGGTGTTGACGGGCGTTGAGACGGGCGTTAAGGCGTAACGACAGGCGTTGACGGGCGTCACTGCATTTCGATGTATTGGTGGCAATTCCATGAAAATCAGGGCTTCTGAGCTAGTTCACCAGGGCGTTGAAGCGTTAAGCTAAGCGTTGACGGGCGTTACTGTCTATAAAAGCAAGCGTATTTCCAAAAACACGCACAGTCGACGTTCAACCGTCAACATGGCTTATACTTGCTCTGAGTGCGAACGCACATTCACCAGACATTACGATATGATGCGACACCAGAAAAATATACATGGGACTGAAGACTCCGAGGAGTCCGTTGAGGCGGATGCTGATACAGAGACTGCTGAGAGTGTATCGACTGATACCGAAACAGAGATTGCTGAGAGTCTATCTAGTGATACGGAGAGCTTGACCTCAGATAGTCAGCCTACGTCCGTGCAAAGTGAGGCAGAACCTACCTTCTGGGATCGTATTGTGACAGTGATCGAGGACGCCGGAGAGGATAATTTACAACAGGCGTACACCCAAATGCGCCCCGCATCAGGAAAACAGCCATGGCGATCTATGAACAGTATACCTTACTACCGCTTGAAATGAAAGGCGACCCCACGCACAGGTCCATCATGAAGACCAAGCGTCACTTGGAAGAGGCTATGGGGCTACCACCCACCGAGGCCCTGGAAAATGCGATCAGAATGCGCAAACAACTGTTTCAGGACATGCTGCCCGAATAATATCCAGGCCTGCCCGACGACGCTTAGGTCACACCGAGCAAAGATGGAACTTTCTGAAATGGCGACTTCTGATTGGACAAAAATACATCTAACGGACAGGAACGAATATGACAGATGCAAATGGTGGCTTCTGATTGGGCAAGAGTCTTTTTGAGTTGTAAACATACCCAACGCGGCTCCCCCAGCGTGGGTATGATGTAACATTGGGGAAAATAAACTATATGAAAAAAAAATTCTTGTTGTTGTTGTTCTCTCAAGTGTCATCCTTGTTGTTGTTCTCTCTCCGGTCTATATCATGGCGTCAAGGCGTTATGTTAGAGCGTTAAGGCGTAACTACGAGCGTTGACGGGCGTCACTGCATTTCCAAGAATTAGTGACAATTCCATGGAATATCTAGAAAATCAGAACTTCTGAGCTATTTCACCAGGGCGTTGAAGCGTTAAGCTTGGCGTTGGCGGGCGTTGCTACAAGATCACACCTCACACGACGCATTCGGACCAAGGATGGTCCCTCTCTACACCAAATACTGAAAACCCCCAGAACCAAGTGAGTACATGCATCCCATACCCAGGTCACGCCCGATTCACGCGAGCCAGGTGTTCGGCACGTGACAACCCCAAGCAGACGACAGCGAAATTCTGGCGGGAAAAACCCCACAGACAGGTCAGTACATGGCCTATCATGTTCCCATCTCACCGAAAAGACACGGACGTACCCTTTCGCACCTCACCGAAAAAACACGAAGGTGAACGACATTGTAGGGAAAAACCCGACAGACAGGTCAGTACATGTCCTATCATGTTCACAGGTCACGCCCCATTCACCCAGACCGGAAGTGACGTCATACCGCACGTGATGGAAAAAACCCAGCCCTAACATGTCTAAACATGATCCAAAGTCAAAGACAAGATGAAAGGATACAGGTCAACTCAAGTGCACTCAATGATCTTTGACCTCTGTCACGTGATATGCAAATTTCTGAGATCAAAGGTCAACCCGCGGGTTACCGTGTTCTATATACTACTTATGGACATGAATGCAGGTAAATCTGTGTAATATGACATCTTCTGAACAACTTGTTTGAATTCCATGAAAAAGGACTGATCAGATTTTGGTGGTGTTGGCGAAATCTTGGAGGCTC
The DNA here is from genome assembly GCA_036873755.1 of Hanleya hanleyi. Taxonomy (NCBI): domain Eukaryota; kingdom Metazoa; phylum Mollusca; class Polyplacophora; order Lepidopleurida; family Hanleyidae; genus Hanleya; species Hanleya hanleyi. The sequence continues at coordinate 22,185 of JAVTVY010017930.1, forward strand.
GTCTTTGCATCTCAAAATAAGATATATTTTTTCACAAAAAAAAATGGAAATTTACTTCTTTGAATCAGGGAAAAGTAATTCTAGTTTGCTGAACATGAATGTAACATTTCCAGTGTTATAATTCACATCCCTTGTAAACCAAATGGCCATTTTTCTAAATACGTGAAATTTTCATCACTTTGTCCAATATCTACATCCCTCAGGCCAGATCTGGGATTTTGCTTCTTCATGTAGTTGGGTGGCATTATAGACAGTAAACATATATAGCACAATTTATTGACTATTCATGAAGTTTATTATTGTGATCGTCTTAGACAGACAAAGGATCTCAAAGGGTTGAAAGGTGTTTTCTTTTTATTAAAATTGTAGTTTCGCAGCCAATCATCATAATGCCTTATTTATATTTCATTATACATTCTTTTTTACAGTTCATAATTTTATTATTATTATGGTTTAAAAATGGAGTGAAAAGGCATTGGTGCTGCTGGCGCTGGTATATACATGTGACAATGGGGTATTGGCAGCTAAATATATCTGAATCTAGGCTACATCAGACCCTGCTTACACGCATAACTAAAATATACTCAGAGAAAATATGCTGCCATCAGTATGGTGTGATACTGCATGGAGAATTGCAAGTATTCAGAAGAGTATGAATTTATGGCATTTTGGTCAAATATAGACATAGCGTAACACTGATATTCTCCTTTATCTTGCATACCTACTGTACATATTGTATGCCTGTATGTTGACCATTCAGATAATAAAATCTGAAGTGGTTGACTTATTGCATAATGCAATTTACATAAGGGGACTAGTAGACTGCTTGTGTCAACAAAGTAAACACTTCTTTTCCAGAATCAGTGCTATTTCTCTCTCCAATACTGATATAATAATTTGATCCTGTTCATTGGTATGGCTATCCCAGTTACATATAATTAGTCTCCAGTGGCTGTGAAGCCCTGGGCTCCCAGTTATCTGGACATGCATTTAGGCCAATTTTCAATTATTAAAATCACAAACTATCACTTGGTTAATGCTCAATTTGTTTGTTTTATGTGGAGGTCTCCAGAATTTATTTGAAACTAAGATGTGAAATGGCACAAACCGTTGCATTTTGACAACATAGTTACAAATGAAGTGGAACTTCTACATTCCGGTTATATGGCACGTCCCATGTGGCAATTTTTTTTATCTAATTTAAGTAGGATGATGTGTTCTGGTGCATTTTGACAGAATAAATATCACTTGGTTAATGCTCAATTTGTTTTTTTATGTGGAGGTCCCCAGAATTTATTTAAACTCAGATGTGAAATGGCACACACCGTTGCATTTTGACAGCATAGTTACAACTGTTGATAACTATGTTTTAGACTATAAACAATAATAATAATAATAATAATAAAAGGCTTTATTTAGACTCGATTTACATCTCTGAGGCCGAAGCCTTTCTGCCAGAGGGTGGAGTAATTATACGTACTCAAATAGAATATAAGTTACATAAAAGAGAAAAGAATAACGATAATAAATGAAATAAATAAAAATATACAGAGATATTACATACTATTAAATGGAAGTAATTAATTAAATGAAGGTACCTAATGAAAAATTAATATATTAATACATTAAATTGAAACAGCTGTTAAAATACCGAAATATGGTTATATATATATGAGTATTTATAGACTAGAGGAGTAAACTTATAAGCATCGATTAAATTCTATATAATGTTTTCTAAGATTAGTTTTAAAAGATGACAAACTAGTTAAATTTCTTGAAGATTCGGGAAGCTGGTTCCATATTTTAGGCCCATCGTAGGCAAAACTGCGCTTAAAAAATTCTGTTCTGTGCCGTGGTATGTACAGAGTATTTGACGAGCTGAATCTAGTAGATCTAGTATGAATATTTCTCACAGGCTGTACTAAAACATGCATATAGGTTGGCGACTTTATACATTTGTATTGCCTGGTTGTAATAAACTCGTTTTCTAAACGACATCCACCGTAATCGAGAAAATAGTTCCGATTTTGGTGTAAAAAAGTTAGCATCCAAACTTGTTCTGGCGATTCTTGCCTGTAATCGTTCCATTTTTATACAGCTGTTAACATTACATTGACCCCAAGTGGTCGAACAATAATCCAGATGTGGCAAAATAAAGCAATTATAGAAGGTTAGCCGTGCATGAACGGGTAGGTACTGTTTAATTTTCCTTAACTTATACAGAGCATAACCAACCTTCTGACACACACTGACAAATCTACTGAAAAAGTAGAAAGATTTTTGAAGTGGAACTTATATATTCCTGCTATATGGCACGTCCCATCTGAGAAATTTTTGTATCTAATTTAAGTAAAATGTTGTGTTCTGGTGAATTTTGACAGAATATTTATACTTTGAAGATAATATGTAATGATGCCTCAAATGGAACTGAATTGTCTGTGTCATCTGTTGGTCCGTCCGTCTGTCTGTCTGTCTGACCTTCTTTCTTGTCATACCACATATGCAGCCGGTGATGGATCAGAAGCCTAATGAAAACGACTGACCTTTATCAGTATTATCAAGGTCAAATTTTAGCATTAGTAATAATATTTAAAAGAGTGAAGATATAGCCTCTCCAAATTCATAAAACATGTGCAATTGGTGACTGACTAGAAGCCTATCCCAGTTAAATGAACCTATTTTTTAAGGTTATTTATTGTATATAATGATATAACATGAAATATACACTTCAAATCTAACATTGTCATCATCATTGTTGTGGCTGTGGTTGTCTTCCAGATCAATCTATCGAAGTTCGCGTGTGTTGCAATGACCTCATGCTTCAGCAGTAACTGAAAAACCATGCCGTATCGACTGAGCTGGTGAAACACCCACCTCTGACATCCGACGTCCCTGTCATGACATAGCATGACACAGTGATAGATAGATCGCACTGCCAGTGAAGGTTCCCGATTTATGTTGAATGTCGTTATTGCTTAAGTACTATTTGCGGCATTATACAACAAAAGCAATTCGCTGACTTCCAGTGAAAAATTATCTTGAAAGGTATTTATTTTTGTTGTTTGGCATATTTATTCACCGGCATTGTTTCAGATAAAATACAACAGCCTAATTCATACAATCAGGAATGAAAAAGGGGTTGAAATCTTCATATTCAAGCTTTCGTAGTGAAAAACAAGTGGCAATTTGAAATTTTATTCTTATTCTGATATTCGATTTTTTAATGTCACCGGCCCGTGAAACACAAAGTAAAGTTGGTGTTGCCTCACACTGGGTTTCGCCCATTGGTAAAGAAATCTCTTTTCATGCAGAGGCACTACCACCAGGGATGATTCCAGATTGTTGGTCCCCCAGGGTTATGTACCCCACCCTCTGTCCCATCCTAAAAAAAATTGTCACCTAATAGAGGGTGTGCCCAAATTGGGGAGATCTAAAGCCCCGTGAGGATCAATTATGTGTTACACATTCATTCGGGGGATATGCTCTTCTCCCGTGTTTCACACGAGCTTTCATTTTACATAATTTTGTGCGAAATGAACACGGTATTAGTATAAAAAGTTTTTGGTTTTGTATAGAAAGCTGTAATGTTTATTGGTGGGTAAATCATGATAGGTTGTGGCGTCACTTTCGGTCGATGAAACTTCTGATTGAGATCACTTTCAGTCACATTACTGGTAAGTGGACATAAAACTAATATTTTCCGAGAAAATGCTGAAAAAACGGACTCAAGGTGGATACACGGACTGTACATCCCGTCATGTGTATATGGATCATATAGAGTCGGACAGAGTGAGGGAGTATCGTCGTGGGCATTTGACTGGTGGGTCGTGCAAGGTGGTGAAGCTCTCGTCGAGGACACATGAATAGGACTTTACGTCCCATCAAGTGTGTACCGATTCACAGAGATCGTGTAGGTTGGTGGAGTACTGGGCCCGTGACTGGTGGTGCAATGTTTTTCGGCCAGTCTGTGTGACGCTTCGGGACCACCATACATATGATAGAGCGAAATCTTCAGTAAGTGAAAATCATCGACATTGACCTTAATTGGACGAATTAAGAGTTGAAACTTTCCACGTACCAAGACTAGTTAGTTCTTGATTGGTCACCTACTTCATTTTTAGTCAACGAAGTGTGACTGCTGTTTTGAGTGAAAAAGCATTCCCACTGGCTGTTCTGCTTCCAGAGAGTGCGTTCGATGAATACTGACTGAGGATAATGATAGTAGAGGTAGAACACTGGTCCTGGCTCAGGAGCAATCTCCTGAAATAGCAAAACACGTCATCCGATTATTTATACCTTATGACATCATGTCACATTCTCCCCCGAACCTATATATATAAGCGCCCTTGTCCGCCATCATCCACCTACATTTACTACATATCTATACATATTCAGTATATCAGAATGTTTCCCATATACAGGAAGTTGAAATTTGGAATTGCTATATAACACTATTCCAACGCCTGAGGGGACAGTTGACAGCGAATCAGTCGAATGGATAACTACATCATCATAAACAGCGACGACTCCAAGACATTCTTTCCGGACAATCGGCCGTACAAACTTCGCCTCAGGTTGAATAAAAACATCCATTTCGACGAATCGTGGGGCATAGCCTTAGTAGAAATATTCATTAAAAGGCAACCGCAGTTTAAATCGCAATCACTTCTACGACTGCGGAGATTCCTTCGTGGGCGAGACGAAAGTACCTCTACTACGCTACGTCGACGCCTCTGGACTCCAGAAAAATGCGATAACTAGGATATACCCCACGCCGCATTACCTACCCATCATTTTAAGCGATGTACGCTATCTAGAAATCCATATAACCAACGAACAGGGTGAATCGACGACATTTCTCACCGAATCCGTGATCGTAGCTCTTCAAGTAAAACAACTATGACCGGGAGACCGTTGTACATCCCCGATGTGAATAAATGGATCACATTTTATCGGAACGAGGCAAAGTCTATCCATAAACCCTCGACGTATTTTAAGAAGCAGAAAGGCGGAGGTCTCGGTGGTAAAACGGGTGAATCCTGCATTATTCCCGTCGAGTCCAAGACACCGGCTATTCAGCTTACAGCCTCCTCTCAACAAGTGGTCGAACAAGCCAAATCAGAAGTTTGGAGAGCGCATCAACAAGAACGCATAAATAGGAAGCGTTCTCTCCCTACCGTCAGTTCACCCGCTGATAAACGAAGAGCGCGGACTAAAAGATCGCGTCTCTTCAAGTTATAATATGGCACTCCTCACCGACGAAGGTTTCATTGAAGGTCAACCTAGCGAATTATCACTGTTCTCATTACCCCCTACACAAACAGCGGTTGAAAGTCGCTATGTTATAGACGTTCGACCGTCTTCTCAAATCTCCGAAGATGCACCCGTCGAATTCATGATATCCGGTCAAGGCTCGGATTACATCGACTTGAAGTCCTGCAGACTCTACGTTAAGGGTGCAGTCCACAGTAGGCCCCTCGTTGCTGGAAATAGACCCTTGGTATAGCCATTCCGTCTTTCTGAGATGCCAAACCATCCAGAAAACCCATATAAAAGTATATATTTTCTTCATGGGAATGCTCATACCATTAATTCAGCATACAAGCCAGTTATGCAAATTCAACCCGGGATAAATTTTCTTCCCTCGGAACGTACTCCATATTTTCTGGGAAATCTATTAAAATGACCCAAAATACGCCATATTTCGTCCATTTCCTGGAAAAATCTTGACAATCGATTTCAATAAGATTTCGTCTAAGTGTTCCCCGTCTCGAGGCGAGATAAAAAAGCTATTCAAAATATGGGGTCGACCATGCCGTTTTTTGTCACATATACCATATGTAACATAACCCTATTTTTAAACACCTGAAAAACGTACGAAACTGAGGCTGACGAAGGTTGACTTCGCGGCCCGACTCGCCATTTTGCTCAACCGAGCCACCCATCCGCATATGTCATTTTGAAGAATGGTAGTACCCAGAAGCTTGGTACTATAAATACTGGTTACCAAAAAGGGAAGGATAATTATCATGTGGTCAGACCCGGACGGCCTGCTGTATTAAAATTTTTGAGGGGGACCAATAATCCGAAACTATATGGACTACTCCCTATATGACTAAAGTGTATTTTATGGAAAAAGTGTTGGTAGCTCATAATAGTCTGCGAGAGAATACGAGTAAACTAGTATATCACACTTGCCATATAAGGGTTTTTTCGTTGGATATCCGTTCCTCCCCTTTCCCCCTACCACATCTTTGTTTTGGTGTGTTTTACCATCTGAAGTCGACATTTCAAGATAAAACCTCAAATATTATCGTAATAGCCATGACGATGGGTTCGCAGCAATTGTCCGAATTATAATCTCACTTTCTAGCTTCTAAACCATATCAGATAGGCACGGAATATGTAAAAATAACTGGAATTATGGTCAAATTGATGTTAAATTTGAAGTTTCTTCCGTCTGGTAAATATCGAAAATTCTCTCAGAATCTTCAAAAATAATGGCTAATACGCAAATAACTGTTACCTATTCAGAGTATTTAATATTGTCCGTGAGTTTTACGTTGGGAAATATCATGTTGAGTAATCAAATTGGTGTTGGTGTCCGAGATAATGCATTTTAGATGCCATAGTCGCCCCGTCCAAGGGGAGGTAAATCTGTATAGTCCTGCTTGGCAACATATGTTATCGGCGTAGTTGTTCTATGTTTTACTTGAAAATTTCTAAATATTCTGCCCGACATTCGAAAGATCTGAAAGCGTACATTAAAATGGTATAAAACTGAACAATTTGAGCGAAAATGACAAGGCAAATGGCTTATTACATGTCAGCAGAGCGTATCATACGTCAGAGTATATTTTTACTGTATATAAGGTATTGCATATAGGGTGCAGTCCACAGTAGGCCCCTCGTTGCTGGAAATAGACCCTTGGTATAGCCATTCCGTCTTTCTGAGATGCCAAACCATCCAGAAAACCCATATAAAAATATATATTTTCTTCATGGGAATGCTCATACCATTAATTCAGCATACAAGCCAGTTATGCAAATTCAACCCGGGATAAATTTTCTTCCCTCGGAGCGTACTCCATATTTTCTGGGAAATCTATTAAAATGACCCAAAATACGCCATATTTCGTCCATTTCCTGGAAAAATCTTGACAATCGATTTCAATAAGATTTCGTCAAAGTGTTCCCCGTCTCGAGGCGAGATAAAAAAGCTATTCAAAATATGGGGTCGACCATGCCGTTTTTTGTCACATATACCATATGTAACATAACCCTATTTTTAAACACCTGAAAAACGTACGAAACTGAGGCTGACGAAGGTTGACTTCGCGGCCCGACTCGCCATTTTGCTCAACCGAGCCACCCATCCGCATATGTCATTTTGAAGGAATGGTAGTACCCAGAAGCTTGGTACTATAAATACTGGTTACCAAAAAGGAAAGGATAATTATCATGTGGTCAGACCCGGACGGTCTGCTGTATTAAAATTTTTGAGGGGACCAATAATCCGAAACTATGGACTACTCTCTAAGGCTAAAATAACACACAGAGATGGTACCTCTTTGATCAAGGACGAAAAATGCGGCCCTATCAATTTACTCCTTCAAACTATGTGGTCTCAGATAGACGTCTCCATGCAGGGTAAGCTTATGACGGTCATGGATAACAGCTACCCCTATAAAGCCTACATTCAAACGCTAATGAATTTCGGTGAAGACGCTAAAACCACTCAGCTAGTGCCTCAACTGTATGTAGCAGACGAGGGTATTAATTTGGATACCACGGATGCCGCAACAGGTCAAAATGTCGGATTTACACAGAGAAGGAAATTCATCGCAGAGATTAATGTATTCGAAATGGAAGGAAACTTCATGCAAGATGTTTTCAAACAGCAGCGCTTCTTGCTGAACAACGTGGACGTATACATCAAAATGCATCGCTCCACACCGCAGTTCATCATGATATCGGGCGAGGAAAATCCGGCGTATAAACTGGTGATACAAGATATCAGCATGAAAGTCGAGAAAGTTCGCGTAAACCCCGGCGTGATTTTGGGACACGCCAAGACCTTGGAAAATACATCGGCCAAATATCCGTACGTGAGAACGGAGACCAAAACGGCTTTCTTGGCCACGGGACAGACCCTCTTCCGCTGGGATAATATTTTTTTATCCGTCTACCCCAGCAGACTGGTGATAGGATTCGTATCGTCCAAAGACGTCGCGGGGGATTATAAAAAGAACCCCCTAAACTTTCAACACTTCAAACTGGCCAATCTCTCGGTGAATGTTGACGGCGTAACGACTCCGGATCATTTCCTGAGAACGCGGTATAACTTGGACTGGAGGAAGAGTTCGTTCTCATCAGCTTACCTGGGTTTGTTCGATCGCATAGGACGTACTGGCGATAACTTCGATAATACTATAACCTGGTACGATTATCACAACGGCTCTACCCTGTACACCTTAAACCTTGACCCCTCCTACGCCGCAGAAGATCACCTTCAACTCCTGAGACAAGGCAATGTACGTCTGGAAGCGACCTTTGACGAACCATTACCGGAAAATGTGAGCTGTATCGCCTATGCCGAATTCCCAGCACTGTACGAGGTTGATAAGTCTCGCAACATCGTCTCCATTACACCATGAATACGGACGAACTTCTTTGCATCATTCACAGCGACCGTACGTTCGACGCTTGTGTACGAGGTGTGTACCCGGCCAACAAAATTCCAAACCACGTGCTACGAACACCAGCGGCTTTTATCGTGAATACCGACGTGTCGAGTGTCCCCGAGGAACACTGGATGGTGTTTTATTTCCGCAATCAGCGAGGAACATTTTACGATTCCCTAGGACATCCTTCGGAATATTATGCGAACCAGTTTGTAAAATTTCTCGAAAACAATGGTAAATTCCATTATTACAGCGATAGACAGCTTCAAGGAGATAACTCTTTTACTTGCGGTCACTATTGTATATACGTCTTATTTCAGCTTATACGGGGTGTCCCTGTCCAGTATCGTGACGGATTTCGATTAGAGCCATTGTCATAACGACTATTATGTATACAACTTTGTCGGACGATATTTTTCTCATTGTTTGTATAAACCTCTTACGTATTGCAGTTGTTAGATCATTTGCTTTCTTCATAATAAAAATGGTTATATAAATCACACACGCATTGGTTCCTTATTCTATGTAAAGGGATGTCAATCTCTGTAGTCATCATTCGAGTCGATAAATATGGATGCGAAAGGTTGGCGAGCCTATTTGTCGCGAGCCTATTTCAACCAGAAAAACCCCATTAGTTTCACGGGACCTTCTAAAGCACACGCCTTATTGAAGGATAAGGGATATAACGTAACGCTTAAAGATTTGACGCAGTGGTTGAGCGACCAGGACGCTTACAGTTTACAAAAGCCCGTTCGATACACCTTCAGGAGAAACAAGGTCGTCACGACGGGGATTGACGATATTTGGGATACCGATCTAGCAGATGTGTCGAATGTTTCCGAGCACAACGATGGCGTGCGGTTCCTCCTGTTCGCCATAGACGTCTTCTCGCGATATTGACAGAAGTACTCTTCCCCAAGTAAAACAAGTACTGAGAAACCTCAATTCGCAAGAAGTTCTAGCAAATCTCCAGAGTAAATTCGTCATAGTCTCAGCAGACAAAGCTCCAAATAATATAATATTCATATGTAAATATTACTATTACCAGGTGCTGGTTAAAGAATTGAATGTAGACATATCTTCATCAAATACGTCTACTTACTCCCAAACTGCATTTACTCTGGAAGATTTATTTAAAAATCACAAAAAGTTTCTCAGGGAAAGAGGTATTGTCTTCCAACCAATCATAACGACATACCAAAAATATACTGGACTCCCAAAATGCATAAATCACCATACAAAGCTAGATTCATAGCTGGTTCTAGAAGCTGCACCACCAAGCTTCTTTCAACCTTATTGACGAGGGCCCTTCAGGAGGTAAAAGCATTTTGGGAAAGGTATTGCGCCACTATTTCTAAGAACTCTGGCGTTGAATGTATGTGGATATTGAAAAACTCAAAATGTCTTACGGAAGAACTTGATGCTAAAGGTCACATACCGTACAGACATGTATCCACATGGGATTTCTCGACTCTCTATACTACAATCCCTCATCAGGACCTTATTGACCGTCTAAGTTCATTAATAGTATCTGTGTTCAAGAAAACTGATCGTAGATATATTAATGTCGGAAGCCATAAAGCATTCTTTAGCTCGACTACATACAAGAGATATCATTCATGGGATGTTTCTATGTTTATAGAGTTGCTTGAATTTCTCATTAAAAATATCTATGTGAAATTTGGCAACACAATATATCAGCAGCATATAGGTATTCCAATGGGTACTAATTGTGCACCCCTGTTGGCTGACCTGTATCTGTTCTCTTATGAATATGACTATATGCAGGCGCTTTCAAAAACCGATCCATTCAAAGCTCGTTCCTTCTCATTCACCAAACGCTATATAGACGATCTTCTCGCTGTGGATAATCGCTATATAAATGACGCAGTGAAGGATATATATCCACCTTCACTGGATTTGAAGGAAAATACAGATAGCCCTACAGGCACATCTTATTTAGATCTCTATCTCTATAAAAATGAAGCGGGCATTCTCTCTCGTCGACTTTATGACAAAAGAGATGATTACAATTTCCACATCGTAAACTATCCCTTTCTGGATAGTAATATTCCAGTGGGACCTGCATATGGCGTATACATATCTCGCTTAGTAGCATTTGCTAGATCCTGTGTTAGATGTGATGACTTTAATCAACGTCACAAAACATTGTTGCAGAAACTTATAAAACAGGGCTATTCCGCCAAGCGCCTCCACTCAAAGTTTCTCAAATTTGGCGATACATATCGCATGCTGATAGCAAAATACGAACGTAGCGTGCAAGATCTATGGCGCTACGTTTCGTAACTTGTGTCTAATTCCGCTTAACCCGGGGCTAGGGGCCGTATGAACCCATGTACTTCAAGATCCTCATGGTACTCATATGAACAGTCACAATCAAAGCGTGACTGAGATACATCATTCTTTAGATGACGACCTTACAACGAATATTATGGATTAAGAATACTGATCAGCGATACGGATTTGATATTTTTGGAACATCATGATGCCTTGCCGGCATCATTGAAAACTGTTGACCGCTTCTCTCTTGCAGGAAACAAGCCTATGTTTATGTATACTATGATTGTCTTTTGAATTTGGTGCTAATACTGTTATATGGAATATGGAATAGGTCTTTGGATTATGGACGCGGATATTCTCTAATGGACGACGGCTGGATTATGAATGACGGACTAGACGCTTGTAATCCTTCTTCCCAATAAACAGCATAGGGCTATAATTTCGGGACTCGACCACATCTTGATTGAGGGGAGACAACCTAAGTATCTTCGTTTTGACAAAGGAAGCGAGTAAAACAACCGATGGGTAAAAGCCTATTTGAAGAAGAAAGACATTCATTTCTACGTTACCCATAATGAAAAGAAAGTCAATTACGTGGAAAGAGTCATCAGGACGATGAAAAATAGTATATACAGATATTTCACCCATAAGCAAAGCTACCGTTATTTAGACGGGTTACAAGATCCGGTGCGCGATTACAACAAACGACCGCAAACGTATCTACGCAACAGAAGTCCTTCAGACGTTATCAGTGGGAACGAGGCGCTCCTATGGAAGGAAATGTACGTTGACACAGTGAAACGAGGTCGCAAACATCCGTTCACATTGAATATCGGTGATACCGTGAGAATCTCTCACGTGAGGTATGCCTTCCAAAGCGATTATCAAGCCAAATGGACGGAGGAACTCTTCAAAATTGCTAAACGATTCCGGAGGCGAGGCATCGCCGTATATGAACTCAAGGATTTTATGAATGATGGCGTACAGGGAACATTTTATAAACATGAACTACAGCTAGTCAGAAAAGATCCCGACGCGTTATGGCGTATAGACGAAGTCCTCAAGACGAGACGGAGGAGAGGTACAGTCGAAAAACTGGTTACACACATGGGTTGGCCTATCAAATTCGCGAGTTGGGTCCCCCAAGAGAACATTGAGACCATCCGTTAGAAGCTCGAAGCGTGATAGCGTACCTAGGGAATGGTATAAGTGATTTACAATCAGTTCATCTCCCGCTTGCAACGCATCAACACAGTTTTTAACAACCATGGATTATACAACAACGAAATTAGTACATCCATTTACGATGAAAGTTGTGGGTCCTACCGCTAGTGGAAAGAGTGTATGGGTAGATAAGTTATTGCGAGGTATTACAGAATATGTTCAACCTACACCGCAGAGAATTATCTACTCTTATGGTAAATGGCAACCTCTTTACGAAGAAATGTCGAAGAGGATGCCGGAGATAGAGTATTTTGATCCCACCGTGAGGAATATGATCATCATAGATGATCTCATGACAGAAGCGAAAAACGACACGAGAATATCCGACCTTTTCACCAAAGGATCCCACCATGACAACGCATCTGTTATCTATATAGTGCAAAACTTGTTCGAGAGGGGGAATGCTTCAAGGGATATCGCGTTAAACTGTCCATATGTGGTTTTATTCAACAACCCCATCGACAAACGACAAATCGCGTTATTGGGTCGTCGTATATACCCAACCCGTCTCGATTACTTCATGAAGGTATACGAAGATGCCATTTCCACCCCATATGGTTCTATGTTCGTAAACCTAAAACCGAGCACACCGGAATCGCGACGACTCGGGAAAAATATCCTCACAAATATCCAGAGAGGAGATGGTCTATACACCAAGCAAATACCACCCTGGTTCAAAGTCACGAAGCAGACAGGAGGTAGAAGAAGCGTCAAAAGATCACACGTAGCAGGAGATAATGGGTATCCAAACGTTAAAACTCCTAAAACTGTGTTACGTAAAATATGGAGGAAACAGTTCGGTATTCCTACACGACTAACGTATATTGACTCTATCAATGAGAAGAAACTTAAGTATATGAATGAGGGATACACGGAGAGTCCGGCTATCAGTTTGGCGGAGGAGGACACCGCAAATGAAAGAGTCGCTACGAGAAGCAATCCTCAGCACACTGTCAAATCTACACGCTCTCCAGGAGAAGGATCGCATCATGGGTGAAATCATGAACACGTGTAAAAAGCTACAGAATGGGGATGAAGTGGATTCTCAAGAAGCGTAGGGTACGAGCGTTCACCTGAGAAAACGTTTATTAGACCAACTCTAGTAGAATGAAGAGGCAACTCTCGTATTACCATAGATTTAATACATATTGTTATATACATAGAACGTATGACTATCGTAACATGATCATACATTCATCTCTAAATTAACAGGTTTTGATGGAATAAAAAAAAACATCTTGTACAAACGGTGCACTTTTTGCGTTATTATTATTTCTTTTCGAATTGCTATTACGAATGAATAATCAAGAATCTATCAGTTAATGCGCAATGGGCGAATACATACTAATAAAAACCAACCCGAATGAAAAGTTCACTCAGAGAGATTACGCCAATGACCATAAGCCCGAGACGATATCCCATCATCTAGGAGATAGCGTTTATCGTCGTACGGGGACAGAGCGACTTTATTCAAAGTCACCGTATACAATTGATGTTTCTCGCTTTGAATACGCCGCATTCGAGATATCTGCTGACTCAAACCGAACAGACACTCGCGGTAAGAAGCGTGTCATAGCTCATTCTTTATCACGTGTTTGTTAATGCCCTTCGCGGTCTTCTTCTCCATACCACCGTACACCAAACTATACATTTTAGGCCGTAATCCCAAGAATTCCTCGATGGGGAAACCGGCCGTCTCATCCTTCATCTTACCCAACACTTTCTTATTGTGAACGCTGTAAAATGTGATGACGGGTAATCGCTAAAATCGAACAAATCCATACGCTCTCCCATATCCTTATAAACATCCTCGCCCTCGATGCGATGGAGTAAGGAATCGGTGTCGGTGAATAGCACCTTGACTTTTTCCCCATAGCTCGGTTTGATATAAGAAAAATGAAAATCATACATCAAGATTTCTGACAAGTCCAAGATTGCAAATCCAACGTAAATCAGCCTGTTCAATACCAGTCTACGTTTCAACATTTGAACCGCCGCTAGGTCCTCGCAAAAGATCTTGAACGCGTGAAAATGAGGCATGCACGCGAGCTTTCGCAATCGCTTGACGCGATTGACCAATTGTACATCGACCCTATTCCTAAGATTTTCCATGGTCTTACCGAATACAGAGTTATTCATCAGTTTGGAAAAAAAAATTCAAAGTGGTTCAGAGCAGTCTTCCTCTTCCCGGTGTTGGAGTTTATATAGGTCTTCAACCACGGAGCCTGTTGGAACGCCAACACGCGATGAACTTTGGTGATCGTAATCCCCAAAGTCGTGTATTGTTTCAAGTTATGATAGTGTAGCACGAAACTGGATTTGGGACGAAGATTGGGCGCGAGTTTCTCAGAAGGCGTACCTCCCAAACCGAGTTTACCACCCAATTGACGGGCATATGGCGAGAGCATGTCGGCGGTTATTTTCAACTTTTCGGGGGCTAGGGGATAGTCGTCGTGCGAATCGTGTAGATGATGGGCGTAGTCCATATCGACCTCGAGAATGTAACCTTCGGGGCTATCGTCGGCCACACGAGTCACATCTAGCGCCTGAATATCCTCGGGACTCAACCAACGGAAACCGTGCGTGCGTCGGCAATGTCTCAGACATCGCCCATCCGTAAAGGTTGTTCATGTCGAGATACATCAGGTACTGAGTAGGCTCTTCCGGACGATAACCCGGGAGACTGGGGTTATTGGTCTTGGCGTGACGATGCGAGATCACCGGGATACCGCCTCGAACCCCCTTTTCCACGAAAAGATGCATATCGATATCCGTGAGGAGTTCTAGTCGCACTCTAGTCATTTTCAAACAAGCTTGCCACGCCAGGCCGGGTGAGGTATAGAAATTGGCGGGATCTAACTCGTAATAGTTCAGACAGATATCACGAAAATTTTCGAAGACATCGGCCAACAATAAAACGTCGGACGCGAGGTACGATAAGTCGTGATACTCGCCTATGTTCTCGATACCGAACCTGGTCCATACCTTATGGGCGTGCTCGTAATCCTCCTGCGGAAGAGGTTCTTGCGTTGAATTGTTGAAGAATGCCTCTCTAAGCGGTAACTCCTTTTCTTCGAACACCTCGACGGAAGTGACATAATCGTACGGATAGACTCCCTTGCGTAATAACAGGGGCAGTAACTCTCCATTCACGTACTGACTTAGATGAGGGAACTTGGCGAAACTTTCTTTGGCCAGGTTTTCCACGAGCTTTTCTAAAGACACGCTCATGAATTGGAACGAGTGGATGAAATCCATGTTCCCCATGGAGAATGAAATGTATTTCTCCATGTTGTTGGGAATGCATTTCAAAGGTTTATCCTTAATTTGACCGATGACTTGCACGATGATATGAGAATCGTAATTTTTCAATCCGTGGAACACGGCAGGAATTCTCCTTTTGAATTTGTAATTGATATTACACTCGTTATGAGCAGCCGCGCGAAAAAGACCTGTCGCGTGGCAGTGATCGCGGACGCGATCGTCTCCGAGCTCTTCGCCACATATATGGCAAAGTTTTGCGCCGTTAAAAGCCTGCCAGTCGTCGCGTGTCATTCGGATGGGTCGAGGGTTATCGTAGAACGAATCTATTTTTTCCTGTTCCTTCAACATGTGTTCCACGAATTTTTGCCTCGCATCCTCGCCCCGATATACGACTAGTGGTCTCGTCATGTCATCGGTCAATCCAACGGCGTATCGTGTGAACTTTTAGCGCGCCATTCAAAGCCGTCTGCTGGAAGTCGCAAGGATCTGTATCACCACTGGTTGATGAAGTAGAATGACTTGCTTCGTCACTCGTCGATGGGGCGGGGTCTTGTACCGTGCTGGTCGATGGGTTGGGGTCTTGTACCGTCCTGGTCGATGGGGCGGGGTTGTACTGTACTGGTCGATGGAGTGGGGTTTACTTCCACATCGGTCGATAGATTCCGCCCCGACCCAATTTGCTCCACGGCATGTTGTTTACGTGTGAAATGAGCATTATCAGGTCTATGTGTTCTAATATGTCTATCCAATGCGTCTGTTCTCGAAAAGGACGCATGCATGACATACGTCGCATGAAAAAGATGATTTCGTGTGAGTAGTCCTAATGTGTCGCTTCATGTTCGCCCTACGCGTGAAGGTTGCTGCACAAATATCACAAGAGAAAGTGCCGTTGATCTTGGGTTGCTTCGCTTGGCGGATATGCGTCTCGGCAGACGTTCTTTTTCTTACCTGCAAGGAGAGAACGTTTGCTTTAATATAATAGGCTAAGATTCGTGTATGGGTTGATTAGAATTCTCGCATACATGTATAATTTATTTATAGAGAGATTTCCCTTCGTTGGGGCATAATGTATAGGGTACACATTTCACGAAATTAATGCACTTACCGCGGATGCTCCTACCTGTGAGTCGTTTCGAGGTCGATCGTCAGGGACTCGTGCTAGGTCGATACCGCCATTGTTTAGATTCGAAGATGGTGTTACACCCGGCTCACATCTCAGTTGTTGGAGTCGTTCCATTTCGCAGTCCCACAATTTGGTGAGACTCTCCACGAATTCATCTTCGTCCCAGCTGGAATAGATACAAAATGGACGTCATATACTTTACGTTATCGACGAGCATTGGAGTAGAATAGTCATAAGATTCGAATCTTATTTCTGCACTTTTCCTGAGCACGAAGTGGTGATTCCGAGTGCACCTTTTCACCACTACTCCCCTTCCTCCGAGAATCTCAATATATGCTCTGACCTAGCACCTTGGAGTAGAATAGTCATAATATTCGATTCATCATTATCCGATTGATAATGCCCTTGTCCTCAAAAGATGACGCGTTATCGCGTGTCAATGGTAAGAGTTTCATCCCCTCCCGTTTCCGAGATATTGATATATTTTCCCCAAAATTCATATAATAACATCATCTCATCGTTGTAGTCGTATAGTGTGCCTCTCTCTTGGCTATTCAACGGCGTTAGTTACATGTCCATAAACCATCCCGTGCTAGAGTATGTATGATCAGAATACTTGTATCGATATGTAATTCCGTATTAGTAATGACCCCTGAGCACGATTATTTGAATCCGACTACTCCTTTTCATCACTACTCCCCTTCCTCCCTGAGAAACTCATTCATCACCAAATCCTGTGCTCTAAGACCCTTTGACCTCTGACTCTCAGTTTAACACTACTTATGACAATATGTAATGAGATATGGGTAAACATACTGTGACGGAAATTTATCTGAAATAATACTATGAATAGGGCGAAAATTTATCTGAGATAATTTTTCTGTCATAATTAATTCTTGGTCGAGTATCAACTATTCAGATATTACGGAAAGTACTGTTGTTATAAAGTATTGTTTGTTATATATCAGACACGATCAGCTGATATATGTAAACAAACGGATCTATATTTAGACCCTCGCGTGCTCTGCTACGTTGCAGCACGCGCTCTTTGATCTTGGCGTTCCGCCGACGTACAAGAAGCTCAAATTGAGACGGAGAATTTCGTTACCATTGCCAGTAAATTGTAAGTTTATTACGGAAAGAATTTATATTGCATAAATTCCTGCAGGAAATAGGAAGTACACATATAAGAGAATATTGTCTTGACGTAAAAAGTTTGGACATTTCATATTTACGGAGAAATGGATTTTTATAGTTGAGCCGGTTTTTCATGTAAACCATTGCAGCGTATAGGGAAACGGTTGTCATCTTAATTTTGGTATGTCACAAAAAGTGCTCGAATAACTTATTTCTAAATGATTTCATGACGAATCCAACTAAGGTTAGGAAGTATATATATTTTACGATATAGTCATGAACTGTCAGCACATAAGACGCTCTGGTTGATGAGATCTGAATTTTTGAAGTTTGGCAATTTTCTGACTTCGAGCTTCGAATACCCGCCGCCATATTTGTTAGCCCGGCGGTGTTCGTTTGTCATGATGGAAAATCATTAATTAATCATATTTTGAGATATATTTCTCAAGACAACCTTGTATTCATTGAAAATATAATTGTTCAGGCTTACCTTGCTAACTCGGTTGCTGCCTTTGAGGTAATATTTTTCCTTAGATCGGCATTTGTTTCCGCCGATGCGATGAGAAAACATGCCTGATTTTGCATGTAGTTTTCGTGTACACGTCTTGCACAAGTTCGGGAGCGATAACTTTTCCATCTTCGTCTATAAAGAGTTCTTTTTGGAATATAATTATATCCATGGAAAGTTCAGGATACAGGCTTTCGTATGATATCTGGTTCTGCCAACGATTCATCGGAACTTTGTATAATTTTTGCCTCGTAATTGCATATACGTTTTGGTAAAGTGCGCTTTCAATTCAGCCTGCCGTCTGCACTGTCTGCATCAGTTGTCGAGTATATTACGTCACCGCGTTTGCAGAATTGTAATTATTGACCAATCAAAATTCGGCATTTTCGTTTAGCCGTAGAATTTTACGTCATTGGCTTGGCAACTGGTTAGCAACCCAGCACTATAAAAGGCAGAAATTTTGCCAATATGTCAGACGATCTCAGACACTCGGAGGGTAAGGATCTATACCAGCCAGCCTTTAGCATACAGACCAAAATGACAGCCTACAGTCAAGTGTGAAGATTACAGTTTAGGATTACATAGTAGATGATTACATGTTCAATGATTACATGCTGAACAGTAAATGATTACATGGTAAATGATTACATGTTCAATGATTACATGCTGAACAGTAAATGATTACATGTATCATGATTACATGTAATCATGGTTACATGTCTCATGCTTATATAGGAGAGCTAGGAACAGTGAAATTAACCGTGTACTTCCTATTTCAAGCATTATTTGAGGAACTGAGTATATTTTCGCAATAATTGGAAAATACCATATGTCACCAGAAACTTGGAGCAACTATATCTGATGATTACATCTATGATTACATCTATGATTACATCTATGATTACATCGACAAACTTACCTGATTCAATTAACTGTATATATATTTGATCATCTGATTCAAGAATAAACTGTGTTATGAATATTATTCAACTGAATATATCTGACTTGAAGTTGGTTCTTGTGGAACTGTTCAAATATTGGAAACTGTGATGCCAAGAAGATTACATTATCTGAAATAACTGGTTACAAACTGTCATCCATTAGAAAGTACATGAGTAATCTTAGAACGATTACAAACGTCATCCATAGAAAATGGGGAATCACTAATGTCATCCTAAGATTAAGAAATCACTGATGTCAACCATACAAATCGCTTAAGACATCCAGTATCAGGAACGTCATCATCGATAGAGGTACAAGTATTCCATGGGAAGATTACAAGCATCATCAGGCAGAAGATTATCAAGAATTCACAGATATACTATAGTCCTGGTTTACAGAAATCACAGATCGGTCATATAATACAAATAATGAACTGACTCTATTAAATATAAAGATAACAGTAGTGAGATAGTAACAATTCTATGATACAACGAGGGAGTAGCAGCAAAGTGATAGATACAGGAGGAAAGAGCGAGAATCCGAATCCAGTTGGTAGCGGCGTCTCCGGAGTTAAAGGAAGAAAATAGGCAAACGCTAAACTTAAATATTTTCCTATTTTTAATGAAAAATAGGTGGTGGCAGCATTGAATATTAGTGGTGAAAGTGATTTGACTTGAAATATTTGACTGAGAGTTCACCGTACGCTTTTAAAACCGCTACAATACCAATCTTATCTAATCTGGTAATTCCTTTTTTCCTCATCCATAATTAAAGATTGGTTCTTCTACAAAAAGAGAAAAAAAACAACCATGATTTTACTAAATGGGCTGACACTGTTTAATAAAATTTTGACCCCATCAGGTACATCTTAAACTGCTCAAACGAAAACAAAATTATCAGTTAGCGTAGTGTGTTGTTCTGAAAACGGTTAATGTAGAGTTGTCTCCCATAGACCATGAATTAGTTAACTTTTTAGGTGTTTTAGACTAGCGTTCAGACCGTACAATAGGTGTTCTAGACCCAAGGTGAAGGTCATCCAGACAAACGTCAGAGAAGTAAGTACAACGAGGAGGATAAGGAGGAAAACACCTATTTGTGGGATGATCTATTTTGTAAAGTAAGACATCTGTCAGATGCGATAAACAAACAGGGCTGAGCGTCTCATCTTACAGAACGGTTTGGTGAAGGTATAAGCTCAAATGACCAGGTCGTTGAGGAAGTTCAATTTCAATTCAAGTTTATTGCTCAACTTTTGAAAAAACAAAGTATGGCAAAACATAAATCACAGACAATGAACAAAGAACAAACTTGCATTGTTAAACAGCGTACAAAAACATGTTGTTTTTTTGTTTTTGTTTATAACATAAGTAAATAACCTGTAGCCTACGCTTCAATATTACTTGGAAATGAGACAAAAATAACCTATATTACAGCGAGCCGGGCTACCTATCTCTTAACTAAACAGTGCACGGCGTTGGATAATAAGTGATTGGGGCAATGTTTGAGGTTGTATTACGACCTGTTATTGTCCTCGTGCAGTTATAGGGATATCAATGTGTGCGCCGCCGCAGGATGAAAGTTATCCATGGCTATGTTAACCCTTGACATCAACTACCGATGGACGTAAGTGTTGGTACAATCCAGGTCGCCATTGTACGGATATACGGGAGAAATAAGGTGAAGGCTCTATAAATAAACAGTGGGCTAGGTATAAACAGACTGAGCCCAGCCAGTGTGCCTTTTACAGAACGTATAAGGTCAAACGGCTAGGTCGTTGCGGAGGCAAATAACCTGTAGCCCACGCACCAGTATTACTTGGAAATGAGATAAAAAATACCCTGTATAACAGCTAGCCGGCCTACCTAACTCATGACTAAACAGTGCACAGTGTTGGATTAACGGCATAATAAGTGATTTTGAAATACTGATATCAAGTTGTGTCTCACGAGTTGTTCAAATTGTGGCGGAATATTCACAAAGTGAAAGGAAAATTTTCCTTTCATCTCGTGGTAATGAAAGAATGGGTCGTTTCACGACCTGTGATAGGGGTATCAATTTGTGCGCCGATTATTTTTCATGCAATGATGATGTGTGTATGTGAATTCTGAAACGGTTTTATCGTTTCGTTTTAGTGCAATGTACATGGAAAGGAATACCGCTATAAGAAGCAGACTAAAAGAAATCGCCAAACGTAAGTAACAGCTAAACTACCATATTTTTCACATGTGAAGTGTATGTGGGCCTTAGTGCAGAGCACGTTGTAGGATAACACCGACACAGGTCGTGGTATCGGCACATTTACTATATTTAACATCTGCAAAGTTATTACTGGCCGCCCCAGTTGACGCATGAGAACTATACAGCTGTTTTCTATTTCGAACTTTGGCTTTAGTGGTAGGAAAGTGATGGTTAGTAATAAGTTATGTATACATTCTTGGTTAATGTTAAAAATGGCTATAACCCCACAACAAAACCCGAAAAGAAAAGAAAAGAAATTTATAAACAGAAATAAAGCATATATTCATTAAGAACAAAATTGTTTGTCACCTACATTAGTTGTTCATTAGTTTACGATGGAGATATGCGTCGATTATATTCGACACATTGTTGAAGGTTGTACGAAGAAATGTACGCATCGGGGAAATGTTCCATGTGTAGAGATTACGGCTGATGGGTTAGAAGCGTTGGGAAGGACAAAATATCGTCGTTGATAATATATAATCGCATTAAAATATACCTTATAATGGTGGCGTAAAGATGTGATGTATACAATACAACATCGCGTGATATTAGATGTTTCTCTCAAAGGTATATCTAATAGTATGTTAGACAGATACTCCGTTGGGTTGAAACACAGGATTGTTGTATTTCTAGCCATGAGATATTGCAAGTCTTTAGGACGATTCATTTTCATTGGGGAGAGATATTTTATGTGAAATAGAATTCACTCACCACAGATTTTCCAATGATCAACGAGTAAACATCGATAGAGAGACGTAGGCCTCTTCATCTAGGTCAATAGGCAGTGGAGATTCACGCTCATCTTCAACAGATTTACCTATATGGTAGAGATGCGACTTCCGCTTTTCCCACGCTTTGGCCGTGAATTTAATACCCTTCAACGGTTCGCAATTATCGGCTATTGCAATATAAAGAAGATCACCTTCAACAGAAATGTTAATTTCAACTTCATGGGCTAGAGGAATGCTGATTAGGTATGATGTCTAACTTTGAAGTCTAAGTTGTGAGATGGAGAGTTCAGTGGATGATGGTAGACAAGGGCGCTTATATATAGGTTCGGGGGAGAATGTGACATGATGTCAAAGGTATAAATAATCGGATGACGTGTTTAGCTATTTCAGGAGATTGCTCCTGAGCCAGTACCAGTGTTCTACCTCTACTAATGACGCCATCGAATCTATATAAGCTCGTGCTATAGGAATTCATCAGACACATGAAGAAGATCGAATGTAACACATCGTGCTGTTGGGCTAGCTGGGACGGATTATCGGCAGGAAGCATTTATCGGTGTCAGGAGAGGCGTTCTGCCAAAGTCTAGCCGCACGGGTGCTGAACGACCGGAGGAAGTTACTGTCTAATTCACTGCTGCTGTCGGGAGAGACGAGCTGCATAGCCAGAGTGTACAGACGCGCCGCTGCCGTACGACCTGCACGTAATGGAAGAGTTACATTTTCGGATTTACTGCGAATTTCGGAGATAGAAGTCGGCCGCCATGCGGCTATTTACAGTTCGGGTGGACTTTCGCCATATGATTTTTTATAAACTGTAGGTTACTTCCACGGGAGGCTAGGTGACTTGTCTCTCCGGCCGATGTTGCTTAGTTCTAACAGTGGGAAGGTTTTAGACGCAGGAAAATATAACTTGTTGATCAGCATTCTATGCTCTAGAGACAAGGTCGTGGCATTTCATGTCGTGACTTATTCTGGTCCGATTTGACATATTCTGTAGTCCTCTGAGTCGACGAGTGAATATTTTCTCATAGCGTTGACTGATTAATCATAGATCGCACACCCCTCACCAATTACAAACACTGCAACACGCAAATTTCAGTGCATACGGCGCAAACTTTGCACATAATACATTTGCTTACCGTCTGTAAGTACAGCTTCGGCTCATATATTATACCCCTTCATACACACATGAAGGCTTAGTTTACACTTACTTACACACACGGTGTAGCGGCACAGTGAATATTTGAATAACACAATGTGCATCCAGACTACCTTCATCTGAGATTATATTATTTTCTCACCTACACACACGGGTGGATAATTAGCCCTGCTTCGATCTACTTGGTATTGTAAATAAGATAACACACTGATGGGGAAATAGATTTGTCTCTTCACAATATTATATTAATGGAGAATCATATCTGTAAACTCTTCACACATTAATATAACATTGCATTTACCAACACTGAGCCTGTTAATTCGCCTCTCGGGTTTGTGCCGTGGGGTAGACGCCGCCGAGCGTGAAGGTAGCTGCTGTGCCGTGGGTCAACGACGCTTCACCGAAAGCAGCCGAACTTCGCCATAGATGTCTATTATCAACGGTAATAAGCCGTCTTCAGTACAATAACGAGTAGGAGAGCTCGTGGCGGCTTCTTATCCTTTCCTGCAGATTCGAATTCCTACGTCTAGACATCTTACTGCTGCAGGCTTACAGTAATATATAAAGGGCGCATGAGGGCAACCTGAGAGCGTGCGACGGGGATATTGCCGCGACCAGGCAATTCTACGACCAGACACCATAGACTATTAACACCACTTGGGCATTCATCGGGATGCTGTTCACCAAGACACGGCGACGACCAGAGGTTCCATACTTCCCGGCGAACTACCGAAGACCGGAGAGAACCACCAGACGACGAACGGGAGATAGCCAGTCTACAAGAGACTGTGCCCGGGACATATTCCTTGCGTCTCAGATAGGGATTTGTATATATGTGTACATATTTTATTCCATTCTCTTAAAGGGAAAGATAATGTATAAATTATAGAGTAGGGATCTTTATTTCAGGAGTTGTACACTATGCAACACTAAATCCCGTGTTTTCACTATACCTCTACTAATATATATGTTCATTGTTTGATTGATTTAATCAACTTGTTTTGGTTGTCCCTACAGGCCTTCCTTTTCCACCTTGTCGATTCAGGCAAGGTGACGGGTTGCATCGAACCTCTCTCATTGGCCACGATCAGTGCACGGGACTGTTCAATACAGCCTGATAATTTGTTGTCCAGTGACTATAGGCCACGGAGCTTGTACATCCCATTACAACTGAAACGTTTGTACCGCGCGAGGGTTTCAACTGGTGGCAGCAGCAGCGACGTCTGGGACTGGATGGAAAGAAGACCACTTTTAGAGACATTTTCCACCATGGCAACCATTGATGTAACTGGCGAATTCGACGGTGAGCTACAACTACGGGAGATATGGTGAAAGCTTCATGAGATGTCGACTTCCCAAAGACGAGAAGAGTCGGAAAGAGTCAAAGGAACCCGACTAGCAGCTACGGGGATGACAGCACAAAGAAACCTCTTAGACTTGTCAGAGGTAGAGCTGGGGACTGCACTACTAGAATCGCCGCTCGACCTGACCTCAGGACCGCCGCCAAGTACGTCTGCTGCGGCTAGAGAAGACAGACCTGAAGACTGTTATCTCTCTTGCCCGAATCCGGTTGACAGAGAAGAAAACTCCTCGGGCTATCATTAATTCGAGTACAACGTGAGGAGAGAGAAGATCTACGTGCTACGGTGGGCGCCCTCCATTCATCCGTGTCTATTCTGGTGAATCAGATGATAGCCAAGCACGAAGACGAAAAAGGGAGGACCGTACGACAAGACTCCGTTCCAACGAACAGGGCCGATGAAAGTAAAACAGACGAAACACCTTCTGTATCTAGCCGAGCTGAATCTACGACCTATGAAGAAACGTCATCGAAGCGATGACGAGATGAGCCGACTTCAGTTATCTGGGGTCAACCACTGCAGGCATCAACCCCAGCGATGGAGATGACGCGACCCATGACAAATATGGTTAAAACAGCCATGTATGATGGTATAACACCGTGGAATGATTTTCTGGCCTATTTTGACCACTGTGCGGCCATAAATGGGTGGACATTTCAGCAACGGGGACAATATCTGGCCAGGTGTTAACTAGCCTTAAGTCTCAGCCGGGTACAGACTATGAAAAAGTGAAAGACGCTTTGGAAGCGATTCGCCCCGCCAAATCAAACCGATCTCTACAAGTAGATCAGCGCGGGAATATGTCAGATCTCAGTTTGACCAATCAGCGTTCGAGCACTTAACATGCGCTTAGATAGGCCAAATGGACAAATTGTGATATAAAAATCAAACTCCGGTTATCTGATGTCTACTATTTTAGTATGTATCACAATATGTAGTTTGCCAACACAAACTGCAATTTCAGAATTTTATCGTTTGTATATTGAAAGATATCGACAAAAAGCCTGATTATGCCCATTCACTCCTGAATTGAGGATCAACTGCAAATCTTTGCGATTCTTGTGGCCAACAGATCGGTGGTTACCTATCTCAGGTGAAGGCCAGATACCGAGAGAAGAGTGAAGACCCAGGACTGGCGTAGGCACTTACTTCACCCGAAAAGGAAGATACAATCAATGACGGTTTACGTAAGATTATTCGAGAGAAACAGCCATGGCAGCGCCAAAATCGACGACCGCTATGGTTGGGTTGCGGCCAACCGAGACGTTATGGTGGCAGAGATATGACTTCCGGTTGCTGGACATGTGGAAAGGAGGGTCTCTACAAAGCTAACTGCCACCCAGTTTTCCAAAACCTCCGCCGACAGACCCGAACCTTAATACATCAGGTGATTTGTCTTCCAGTCTGCTTTGGTCCCGTAAAGATTTGGTGCTGCGTTGACACCGGGGCTTCAGTGTCTTTTCTGAATGAACGAGTATACCAACAACTAAGTCCACGACTTAAGCCGGTGTTACGTAATCTATCTTTCCCATCCATTCGCATGACTGACGGCACGGCGATGACTATAGATGAGAAAACAGTGACTCAGACGATGATCGTTGGAGAGCTGACGGTAGATGCACTCCTGGGGTAAGACTTCCTGAGCACGCCGGAACCAACGACGAATCGTCGGCCTGACAGTGTCAGCTGACGACCCTTACAGTACTGAATAGACCCTGTGGCAATGTAATGGCAATTATATGTGTTGTAATGAATACTACTAAAAACCGCCTCCGTGTCTTATGAAATATGGAGGGCTAACTCGGCCGTAGTTTTACGGGTTTAGTCAGTGCTGAGATAACAATGGCTGGTCCAAGGAGAGAACAACAACAACCGCAATATAGAATTGCATGTCAACCATTTTATTATCCCCAAGGTTATAGCATACTCAAGCGGGAGAGGCGCCCTGGGTATGTTTATTGTGTGTCCCATCCGTTTGGTTACGAAAACGTCACATTGGCCACTCTCTTCACGGTCCTTGGGCAGTTAGGCGTTGTTTCCGGTCCCATACCAACGCATTTAATGTATAGATTTGTACTAAAGCCTGCTCCGGCGAGGCACGCTCCCATGATGGTGAAGGGATAGTCGAACACGTGGAAGTGGATAGTAATATCGGAGTAGACCTGTCTCTTAATGTTGGAGGGTATACCCGAAATCGAGATTCAGTCGAAAGGCCGTGATCTCCAAAGATGGTTTCCATATAGTTCCGTAGATGGGCGAGGTCGTCCAGGCAGCGATCGATTACGATGAACATACCATCAGATCGTAAACCAATGGCGCCGATATGTGCCACTCACTGGGTGGGCTTCGAGCAATGCCTCACTGGGTACGTCCACAGGATCGTCCTGGAAATACACAGCATCGCTTGCCTGGACTGTGACAAAGTAAACTATGTAGGCAGTAGAGGGTCTGCTGAAACGAGCTTTTATAGCGCTAGCCGCTCATCTATTTTGGTACAACCGGTTCAAACTGGTTTACTAGGTATAGTTGATGATTCCCATGGCCTATACATTACTGGCACTCTATGACAACCCGTTCAAACATGGGAACCCGAGGAAATGCTCGACACACGGCCTGCGGGTTCAGCGGGGTCAGGATATCATGTGTCATTATACCGGTTTACGACGTGGAGTTACAGCCCCTGGGGATCCACAGTGGATTACTACCAATGCACCCACTGTACTCCATGACCGTTACCCAAAGTAGTCACGCTATCACAAGGTCACAAGCAAACACACCTGGAATGTCTGTACTATGCCTCAACTGCGCATGCACTTACCCCAGTCTTAATCTACCTCGAGGCTACACCGTACGTCCATACACATTTACATTTGTACTTCGTATGAGTGTAAAGTCCGTTTTCCGCATTTAATCTGTTTTGTTACTTTCGGAAAGGTCCTAGTTTTGCATGTCCGGTGCTCCGCACGATCTCCGTGGACATGTGTACGCTTGTAAAGTCCGCTGGGTCCGTTTTTTTCTCCGGAATCCTAGTTTCACGTCCACCCCCTAGTCACGTGCCTTCGACAATGCTCCTCAACCCAGCTCGAACCCTCTGGGGCAGAGTTGAACCATATAGACTTGACGGGATGTGAAGTCTGTTTTCCTACACTTAGTCCGGATTTTCTGGGAAGTCCTAGTTTTGAATCCACCCACCAGTCACGTGCCCTCGCCGACTCCTTGAGCGACCCCATATGACCTATCTGCATTTGCTGAAATGTAAAGTGATGAAATACATGCGTATAGTCTGTCATTCAATATTCAACCGTCGTCCATTAAAGAATTTCCGCGTCCATAATCCAAAGACCTAATTCCTTTTATAACATTAGCACCAAATTTAAAGGATAAATCATAGTATACATAAAACTAGGCTAATTTCTTGCGAGACTAAAGCCATCAACGGTTTTCATTGATGCCAGCAAGACCTCATGATGTTTCAAAAATCCGTACCGCTGATCAATATTCTTTCTCCATATGATATACGTTGAAAAGTCGTTATCTAGAGTATGATGTCTCTCAGTCATGCTTTGATTGTGACTGTCCATATAAACACTATGGGGATCTTGAAAATACATACATGTAGCCCCGGGTTAAGCGGAATTAGACACTAGTTACGAAACGTACCGCCATAGATCTTGCACGCTACGCTCGTATTTTGCTATCAGCATGCGATGTGTATTGCCAAATTTGAGAAACTCATATGGTGACAGTCAGTTTGGTTGTTGGAGGAAGCCGGAGTACCCGGAGAGAACCACCGCCCTTCGGCAAATAACTGACAAACTTTCACACATGGACCAGCTGGGCTTGAACCCGTGCCGGTTCAGCGGTGTGAGGCTAGCGGTCACCAGCGAAGCGCCTTAGACCACTCGGCCACCGAGGGCCCTGAACTAAGATGGTCCTGATGAGGGATGAAAGTCCCCTTTTCCGCAGTTTCCCGAAAAATCCTAGTTTAGCATCCACCCACTGTTCGTGCGACCGTACATTACCTTGCACCGGAAGTGACTTCGCATCCGATGTGACGTCATCAACGGAAATGACCTCACAAACCACCACGATTCACTCACCACACAAATCTTAAGAGATGTGCACTTTATATTCTACTGGATTTATTCATTAAATCGTGTTTGGCTGGACCTCACCAAGAGCAAGGTCGTTGAAACAATCCGGCATATTGACAGAAGTACTCTTCCCCAAGTAAAACAAGTACTGAGAAACCTCAATTCGCAAGAAGTTCTAGCAAATCTCCAGAGTAAATTCGTCATAGTCCCAGCAGACAAAGCTCCGAATAATATAATATTCCTATGTAAATATTACTATTACCAGGTGCTGGTTAAAGAATTGAGTGTAGACATATCTTTATCAAATACGTCTACTTACTCCCAAACTGCATTTAATCTGGAAGATTTATTTAACAATCACAAAAAGTTTCTCAGGGAAAGAGGTATTTGTCTTCCAACCAATCATAACGACATACCAAAATATACTGGACTCCCAAAGTATAATCACCATACAAAGCTAGATTCATGCTTGGTTCCATAGAAGCACCACCACCAAGCTTCTTTCAGCCCTAATGACGAGAGGCCCTTCGGAGGTAAAAGAAAAGCATTTTGGAAAGGTATTGCGCCCACTATTTCCTAGAACTCTGGCGTTTGAATGTATGTGGATATTGAAAAACTCAAAATGTCTTACGGAAGAGCTTGATGCTAAAGGTCACATACCGTACAGACATGTATCCACATGGGATTTCTAGACTCTCTATACTACAATCCCTCATCAGGACCTTATTGACCGTCTAAGTTCATTAATAGTATCTGTGTTCAAGAAAACTGATCGTAGATATATTAATGTCGGAAGCCATAAAGCATTCTTTAGCTCTACTACATACAAGAGATATCATTCATCGGATGTTTCTTTGTTTATAGAGTTGCCTGAATTTCTCATTAAAAATATCTATGTGAAATTTGGCAACACAATATATCAGCAGCATATAGGTATTCCAATGGGTACTAATTGTGCACCCCTGTTGGCTGACCTGTATCTGTTCTCTTATGAATATGACTATATGCGGCGCTTTCAAAAACCGATCCATTCAAAGCCCGTCCTTCTCATTCACTAAACGCTATATAGACGATCTTCTCGCTGTGGATAATCGCTATATAAATGACGCAGTGAAGGATATATATCCACCTTCACTGGATTTGAAGGAAACTACAGATAGCCCTACAGGCACATCTTATTTAGATCTCTACCTCTATAAAAATGAAGCGGGCATTCTCTCTCGTCGACTTTATGACAAAAGAGATGATTACAATTTCGACATCGTAAACTATCCCTTTCTGGATAGTAATATTCCAGTGGGACCTGCATATGGCGTATACATATCTCGCTTAGTAGCATTTGCTAGACCCTGTGTTAGATGTGATGATTTTAATCAACGTCACAAAACATTGTTGCAGAAACTTATAAAACAGGGCTATTCCACCAAGCGCCTCCACTCAAAGTTTCTCAAATTTGGCGATACATATCGCATGCTGATAGCAAAATACGAACGTAGCGTGCAAGATCTATGGCGCTACGTTTCGTAACTTGTGTCTAATTCCGCTTAACCCGGGGCTAGGGGCCGTATGAACCCATGTACTTCAAGATCCTCATGGTACTCATATGAACAGTCACAATCAAAGCGTGACTGAGATACATCATTCTTTAGATGACGATCTTACAACGAATATTATGGATTAAGAATACTGATCAGCGATACGGATTTGATATTTTTGGAACATCATGATGTCTTGCCGGCATCATTGAAAACTGTTGACCGCTTCTCTCTTGCAGGAAACAAGCCTATGTTTATGTATACTATGATTGTCTTTTTGAATTTGGTGCTAATACTGTTATATGGAATATGGAATAGGTCTTTGGATTATGGACGCGGATATTCTCTAATGGACGACGGCTGGATTATGAATGACGGACTAGACGCTTGTAATTTTGCCGAACTGTAAAATTTTTAAAAAGCGAAATTTAAAAAAATACGACTTTGAATTGGGTTTTTATGTTTTGGCGCATGTTTTCATATTAGAGACTAATTATTGGTAGAACTTTTGCGAAGGAAATATCCCGGTACATAAAGGACTTAATTTAAAATCCTGACTGTAACCCGCCAATGTTAGTGCCATATTGATTCAGAATATCAATTTCCCAGTGATAATATCAGATATTGATAAGCTGACCTGTGATGTTTGACCCTAATCTGCATGTGATGCTTTGTCAGAATTTGTGGTATCGGTAATTAGTAATATTGTCGTACTTTGTGGTAATTAATGCTCATTATCACACCTCATTCTTAGCCTTTCAAAACAATTTGAGAATATAAGTGAGAATAACATTCAGAGCAATGAAGTTACCAATCCTTCTATACTATATCCCAGCGTCAGTTACCAATCCTTCTATAAAAACCTCGTATTTACAATATTATTACATTTTTTTGTCTCTCACTATTTCTTTTTCTCCCACTATCTACGTCTGTTACAGAAGTAAGCAACTTAAGAAATAATGTCTCGACTCTCCTGCTTTTTACATTATAAATGTATCCGTTTAAACAACATGTATCATATTATACCTATAGAGGGACACGCTAACGAGCCTTGGGCTCATTGTGCCCCCATTGTAAACAGTGTTTGCAATAAATTTGTTCAAACCAATCCTTCTATACTATATCCCAGCGTCAGTTACCAATCCTTCTACTATATAAGTAGTATATAGAACACGGTAACCCGCGGGTTGACCTTTGACCTCAGAAATCTGCATATCACGTGACAGAGGTCAAAGGTCATTGAGTGCACTTGAGTTGACCTGTATCCTTTCATCTTGTCTTTGACCTTGGATCATGTTTAGACATGTTAGGGCTGGGTTTTTTCCATCACGTGCGGTATGACGTCACTTCCGGTCTGGGTGAATGGGGCGTGACCTGTGAACATGATAGGACATGTACTCATCTGTCTGTGGGGTTTTTCCCTACAATGTCGTTCACCTTCGTGTTTTTTCGGTGAGGGGCGAAAGGGTACGTCCGTGTCTTTTCGGTGAGATGGGAACATGATAGGCCATGTACTGACCTGTCTGTAGGGTTTTTCCCGCCAGAATTTCGCTGTCGTCTGCTTGGGGTTGTCACGTGCCGAACACCTGGCTCGCGTGAATCGGGCGTGACCTGGGTATGGGATGCATGTACTCACTTGGTTCTGGGGGTTTTCAGTATTTGGTGTAGAGAGGGACCATCCTTGGTCCGAATGCGTCGTGTGAGGTGTGATCTTGTAGCAACGCCCGCCAACGCCAAGCTTAACGCTTCAACGCCCTGGTGAAATAGCTTAGAAGTTCTGATTTTCTAGATATTCCATGGAATTGTCACTAATTTTTCGAAATGCAGTGACGCCCGTCAACGCTCGTAGTTACGCCTTAACGCTCTAACATAACGCCTTGACGCCATGATATAGACCGGAGAGAGAACAACAACAACAACAAGGATGACACTTGAGAGAACAACAACAACAAGAAGTTTTTTTTCATATAGTTTATTTTCCCCAATGTTACATCATACCCACGCTGGGGGAGCCGCGTTGGGTATGTTTACAACTCAAAAAGACTCTTGCCCAATCAGAAGCCACCATTTGCATCTGTCATATTCGTTCCTGTCCGTTAGATGTATTAGTGTCCAATCAGAAGTCGCCATTTCAGAAAGTTCCATCTTTGCTCGGTGTGACCTAAGCGTCGTCGGGCAGGCCTGGATATTCTTCGGGCAGCATGTCCTGAAACGGTTGTTTGCGCATTCTGATCGCATTTTCCAGGGCCTCGGTGGGTGGTAGCTCCATAGCCTCTTCCAAGTGACGCTTGGTCTTCATGATGGACCTGTGCGTGGGGTCGCCTTTCATTTCAAGCGGTAGTAAGGTATACTGTTCATAGATCGCCATGGCTGTTTTCCTGATGCGGGGGCGCATTTGGGTGTACGCCTGTTGTAAATTATCCTCTCCGGCGTCCTCGATCGCTGCAGCGTAAGTATTGATAGCTGCTGTCACAATACGATCCCAGAAGGTAGGTTCTGCCTCACTTTCCACGGACGTAGGCTGACTATCTGAGGTCAAGCTCTCCGTATCACTAGATAAACTCTCAGCAATCTCTGTTTCGGTATCAGTCGATACACTCTCAGCAGTCTCTGTATCAGCATCCGCCTCAACGGACTCCTCGGAGTCTTCAGTCCCATGTATATTTTTCTGGTATCGCATCATATCGTAATGTCTGGTGAATGTGCGTTCGCACTCAGAGCAAGTATAAGCCATGTTGACGGTTGAACGTCGACTGTGCGTGTTTTTGGAAATACGCTTGCTTTTATAGACAGTAACGCCCGTCAACGCTTAGCTTAACGCGTCAACGCCCTGGTGAACTAGCTCAGAAGCCCTGATTTTCATGGAATTGCCACCAATACATCGAAATGCAGTGACGCCCGTCAACGCCCGTCGTTACGCCTAACGCCCGTCTCAACGCCCGTCAACACCCGTGGTGACGGCTTAACGCCCGTCTCAATGCCTTAACGCCCCCTATCTTTACGTCGTAACGCCCGTCTCAGCGCCTTAACGAGCGATAAAGGGGTTTTGGAGGCCGATTAACCTTTGAACTCTTGAGTGCGCTTTCGGTCACGTGACCGGAAGTGACCTTTGACCACGTGCCCGGAAGTGATCTTTGACCCTGCGCTACTCGGAAGTGACGTCATCGTACGCAGGCGCACAAACACACATACACATACCTGGTGCACCCGCACCCTGGTGTACCCTATAGCCGTTCACGTGACCGGAACTGACCTCTGACCCCTGCGCGCAATTTTTATCCGGTATTGTTAGCGCGCGCAGGGGTCAAAGGTCAGTTCCGGTCTCGTGAACGGCTATAGGGTACACCAGGGTGCGGGTGCACCAGGTATGTGTGTGTGTGTTTGTGCGCCTGCGTACGATGACGTCACCTCCGAGCAGCGCAGGGTCAAAGATCACTTCCGGTCACGTGGTCAAAGGTCACTTCCGGTCACGTGACCGAAAGCGCACTCAAGAGTTCAAAGGTTAATCGGCCTCCAAAACCCCTTTATCGCTCGTTAAGGCGCTGAGACGGGCGTTACGACGTAAAGATAGGGCGTTAAGGCATTGAGACGGGCGTTAAGGCGTAACCACGGGTGTTGACGGGCGTTGGGACGGGCGTTAAGGCGTAACGACAGGCGTTGACGGGCGTCACTGCATTTCGATGTATTGGTGGCAATTTCATGAAAATTAGGGCTTCTGAGCTAGTTCACCAGGGCGTTGAAGCGTTAAGCTAAGCGTTGACGGGCGTTACTGTCTATAAAAGCAAGCGTATTTCCAAAAACACGCACAGTCGACGTTCAACCGTCAACATGGCTTATACTTGCTCTGAGTGCGAACGCACATTCACCAGACATTACGATATGATGCGACACCAGAAAAATATACATGGCACTGAAGACTCCGAGGAGTCCGTTGAGGCGGATGCTGATACAGAGACTGCTGAGAGTGTATCGACTGATACCGAAACAGAGATTGCTGAGAGTCTATCTAGTGATACGGAGAGCTTGACCTCAGATAGTCAGCCTACGTCCGTGGAAAGTAAGGGAGAACCTACCTTCTGGGATCGTATTGTGACAGCAGCTATCAATACCTACGCTGCAGCGATCGAGAGACCGCGGAAGCCAAAACGGGCGTACGCCTACGCCCCATGTTCTTACACCCTTGAGCGACACAGTCCATCATCCTTGGAGAGCTATGGGACACACGAACTGAAATACGATCAGGCTGCGCAACCCGAAGAATATCGACCTGCCAGCCACGCAGGTACACCAGCAGATGGAGACTCACCTGAAATGGCGACTGAAGCTCAATTGAAGATGCAAATGGTGGCTTCTGATTGGGCAAGAGTCTTTTTGAGTTGTAAACATGCCCAACGCGGCTCTCCCATCATGGGTATGATGTAACATTGGGGAAAATAAACTATATGAAAAAAAACTTCTCGTTGTTGTTGTATTCTCAAGTGTCACCCTTGTTGTTGTTCTCTCTCCGGTCTATATCATGGCGTCAAGGCGTTATGTTAGAGCGTTAAGGCGTAACTACGAGCGTTGACGGGCGTCACTGCATTTCCAAGAATTAGTGACAATTCCATGGAATATCTAGAAAATCAGAACTTCTGAGCTATTTCACCAGGGCGTTGAAGCGTTAAGCTTGGCGTTGGCGGGCGTTGCTACAAGATCACACCTCACACGACGCATTCGGACCAAGGATGGCCCCTCTCTACACCAAATACTGAAAAACCCCAGAACCAAGTGAGTACATGCATCCCATACCCAGGTCACGCCCGATTCACGCGAGCCAGGCGTTCGGCACGTGACAACCCCAAGCAGACGACAGCGAAATTCTGGCGGGGAAAACCCCACAGACAGGTCAGTACATGGCCTATCATGTTCCCATCTCACCGAAAAGACACGGACGTACCCTTTCGCACCTCACCAAAAAAACACGAAGGTGAACGACATTGTAGGGAAAAACCCCACAGACAGGTCAGTCCATGTCCTATCATGTTCACAAATCACGCCCCATTCACCCAGACCGGAAGTGACGTCATACCGCACGTGATGGAAAACCCCCAGCCCTAACATGTCTAAACATGATCCAAGGTCAAAGACAAGATGAAAGGATACAGGTCAACTCAAGTGCATTCAATGACCTTTGACCTCTGTCACGTGATATGCAGATTTCTGAGGTCAAAGGTCAACCCGCGGGTTACCGTGTTCTATATACTACTTCCATAGCTCCACCCAGTGACGACCAAATACCACGAAAAACAAGCAGGTGAAATCTAAAGCCCTACAGTGAGGTGGCTTAGGGCCATATTTTGGGAAGATCGTGACACGCTGGTCCAATGCACCAAACTTGGCACACCCATCACTTGAGGCATATAGAACAATATCAGAAGGGGTGTCCGTTGCTCTGAGCTCTGTGGTGCCCTCATGCCCCCCAAAGGGCATCTGAGAATCAATGTTGTTATTCAAAGAATAGCTAGCCTCCCAATAGCTTCGTTGTTTTTATTATCCTACAGGCTGGAAAGCTGAAACTTGCCACACTGTATCACTGGTTCACGCGCTACCAGAAAATCCAAGATGGCGGCCATGATGCCAACACAGTGACATCATATTCCAAAAATAAGCCATTTTGTGGACGATATTTTTCGGACCGATTTTTCCAATTTTTTATTTGCGCAATTTTCTTCACTGAAACTGCCTGGTAAATATCATTATTTTTATTTGAGATAAAGTACTTTTGAGCACTTTTACGAAGAAAAACATTAATTTTGAAGGAATACGACGAAAACAGAACTCTCCAGTTACACCCTAATGTCATCCATTTTGAATTTACTCATGATGCTCTGCTCTGAGTATTATGTTTCTCTGAGAAGGGAGTGGGGTGGCTGAAACCGTCTAAAACAATTAGGTTTACATAATCGCCTGTGTAACAGGAAAAGATCGCCCCTTATCCATGTAAATCTTGACAATTCAGCTTCCCATCTCGTAAAATGGAAAATAAGATGGAAATGCTCAAGGCTGCACAGGTTAGTGTTTCCGGGTATTCTTGCATTTACCAGGTTTACCCCATGTCGAGGCGTTTACTCCATCAGACTTTCTCGATGCTCATCCATTAACATCAGATGAGTTATTTGTTTGAACTGATCTGCCATCACAGCTCCTGAGTTAGTGTATCTAATCCCGCTTGAGCCGGCGCAAGGGGCCGTGTGAATACTTTATTGTCCCCACATGAACCGCTGCAATAAAAGCGCGGCTGAAATACTAAGGCTACGTCCGAGAATCCACCGTATTCTCCGGGTCTGCATGTGAGGTGCCGAGTGAAGCTTTCCTGTGGAGTCATATGGTTGCTTTTTAGTTGCCAAACGTCGTCAATTGTTCCCACCTCTTGCTTATCGCTCCAATTTCAATCTTTCTACTTTCAAGTTTGCGAGATGAATAGCTGAATTAACAAGTGTTACTCAGGTCAGGTACTCGTGTTTAGTTCTACGCGTTTCTGTTTGTTTATTTGTGAACACCGTATAGAGCCACAATTTTGGACGGAATGGTACGAAATTTCATCTGAAGAGTGTGAGGGTGAAACTGAAAAGAAAAATCCAGAAAAGGACATCTTACGCCTGTCAAAGGCCGGGATTTTATTCTGGAAGGCCGTGAAATCACGTCGGGATAGCTAAAAGAGTTATATGGTCAGAGAAGGGACTCTAAACCCAAGACGAAATCAAAAGGGCATCCAACACCCAATGGGGATCGAGAACATGCAACATACAATTTACATGTTATAGCAATGGTCTATAAATTGCCATTGAATGGCCACAACTTTGGTCAAATGCTCACGGGACTTATTTGTCCGGATGGCTGTGGGATTACCAGGGCTAAAATAGGGGCCCGCAGTCTTTTGTTTTAGTCAAAAGGCTGTAAAACATTTTCAGGGATACGAGAGAGTGAATAGACATAGAAAAAGGATCGAAAAGTGCATTTTACGCCCATTGAGGGAGAGGAACATAGTAGTATATAAAGTGCATTACAGGTCTTATTGACCTACTTTTTTGTTCCCCCCTGGGGCGTATTTGAGGCGGAACTTGATCACGTGACGATCATGTGATCGTTGGGGGAAAACAACCTCCAACACAGAAGAGTTCCAATCTAGGGGGAGGTAACTCTGGGTGACTATAGTTCCGGCAACCTGTAACCTTTGTATTCCTCCGCGGTGATGCGGTCTGGTGGTGATGCGGTCGCGGAAGAAAGCTTCCGCGGCGAAAAAGTAGTCCCTAGACTACAAATACGCTGCATGGTCCGATTGGGCCGAGTGAGGCTCTTTTCAGTCATGTCATGGGTGTTTTCACAGAATAAATAAATAAATTAATTAATTAATTTTAATTAATTAATTGTAAAATGGCGGTGTTTTTAGACGGCGCAAGGGAGCAAACGAGGCGGTGGGGAGGTCACGGGGAGAAAAAACCCACACATTACCCTAAAAAAAACCCTCTAAGCCATATAATAATAATAAACATAATCTATAGGTGTTGTACCATGTTAATAGGATCAGTCTAGCATCTGTACCACCCTAGGGTCGAGCGTTTATTGTCCCGTGTATCTCCGCAAAAAATCAACAAACAAAATGGCGGCTCCAGGATGGTGTGGGGACGCCCTTTCCACATCACGGCGTCGATCCAAACCATAGCGCCATCTGCACACACTGACGCAAGGGAAACAACTCGTGTACACCAAGAGTATGGAAATAGACGTTTTGGGATCTAGGGGAGCCACTAATGGACCAATGGGGTCGAGTGAGGTATCAATGTGAAGCATTCGTGAAGGGGCATCTGATGGGCTGGATGTGGGCTTGAACTATCGGCATTCTGCGCATGCGCGGTGGCCCAAGGGTATGGAAATAGCCGTGTTGGAGCTAGGGGAGCCACTAATGGTCCAATGGGGTCGAGTGAGGTATCAAAGTGAAGCATTCGTGAAGGGGCATCTGATGGGCTGGGTGTGGGGTTGAACTATCGGCATTCTGCGCATGCGCGGTGGCCCAAGGGTATGGAAATAGACGTTTTGGAGCTAGGGGAGCCCCTAATGGTCCGATGGGGTCGAGTGAGGTATCAAAGTGAAGCATTGGTGAAGGGGCATGTGATGGGCTGGGTGTGGGGTTGAAATAGCGGCATTCTGCGCATGCGCGGTGGCCCAAGGGTATGGAAATAGCCGTTTTGGAGCTATGGGAGTTACTAGTGGTCCAATGGGGTCATATGAGGTATCAAAGTGAAGCATTCGTGAAGGGGCATCTAATGGGCTGGGTGTGGGATTGAACTATCGGCATTCTGCGCATGCGCGGTGGCCCAAGGGTATGGAAATAGACGTGTTGGGATGTAGGGGAGCCCCTAATGGTCCAATGGGGTCGAGTGAGGTATCAAAGTGAAGCATTCGTGAAGGGGCATCTGATGGGCTGGGTGTGGGGTTGAAATATCGGCATTCTGCGCATGCGCGGTGGCCCAAGGGTATGGAAATAGCCGTGTTGGAGCTAGGGGAGCCCCTAATGGTCCAATGGGGTTGAGTGAGGTATCAAAGTGAAGCATTCGTGAAGGGGCATGTGATGGGCTGGGTGTGGGGTTGAAATAGCGGCATTCTGCGCATGCGCGGTGGCCCAAGGGTATGAAAATAGCCGTTTTGGAGCTAGGGGAGCCCCTAGTGGGCCGATGGGGTCGTGTGAGGTATCAAAGTGAAGCATTCGTGAAGGGACATCTGATGGACTGGGTGTGGGGTTGAACTATCGGCATTCTGCGCATGCGCGGTGGCCCAAGGGTATGAAAATAGCCGTGTTGGAGCTAGAGGAGCCATTAATGGTCCGATGGGGTCGAGTGAGGTATCAAAGTGAAGCATTCGTGAAGGGGCATCTGATGGGCTGGGTGTGGGGTTGAAATATCGGCATTCTGCGCATGCGCGGTGGCCCAAGGGTATGGAAATAGACATTTTGGAGCTAGGGGAGTTACTAATGGTCCAATGGGGTCATATGAGGTATCAATGTGAAGCATTCGTGAAGGGGCATCTGATGGGCTGGGTGTGGGGTTGAAATAGCGGCATTCTGCGCATGCGCGGTGTCCCAAGGGTATGAAAATAGACGTGTTGGAGCTAGGGGAGCCACTAATGGTCCAATGGGGTCGAGTGAGGTATCAAAGTGAAGCATTCGTGAAGGGGCGTCTGATGGGCTGGGTGTGGGGTTGAAATATCGGCATTCTGCGCATGCGCGGTGGCCCAAGGGTATGAAATAGACGTGTTGGAGCTAGGGGAGCCACTAGTGGTCCAATGGGGTCGAGTGAGGTATCAAAGTGAAGCATTCGTGAAGGGGCATCTGATGGACTGGGTATGGGGTTGAAATATCGACATTCTGCGCATGCGCGGTGGCCCAAGGGTATGGAAATAGACGTTTTGGAGCTAGGGGAGGTACTAATGGGCCGATGGGGTCGAGTGAGGTATCAAAGTGAAGCTTATGTGAGGGGGCATCTAATGGGCTGGGTGTGGGGTTGAAATAGCGTCATTCCGCGCATGCGCGGTGGCCCAAGGGTATGAAAATAGACGTTTTGAGAGCTAGGGGAGTCCCTAATGGGCCGATGGAGTTGAGTGAGGTATCAAAGTGAAGCATTCGTGAAGGGGCATCTGATGGGTTGGGTGTGCGGTAGGAATATCATTCTGCGCATGCGCAGACGCAATGCGGAGCTCTCGTCCAATCAGAAGCGAGTATTTCAAATCCGTCACAGAGCTCTCAGCCAATCAGAAGCGAGTATTTTGATCCGGTGCATTATGGGCCATATCCAAGATGGCGGCACGTATGTTCAAGATGGCGGTACATCCGGTGTCGAAAACTGGCCATTTCGTCGGGATGTGGTCACCTAGTGTCGAAAACTGGACCTTGTATGGGTCCTGCTAGACGTGTTGGAGCTAGGGGAGCCCCTAATGGGCCGATGGAGTTGTATGAGGTATCAAAGTGAAGTATATTTCAAGCATGGGTGGGTGCATGTCAAAGCCTGTGGAGCTCAGAGCTCGGAAGTGACATTTGCATATGACCTCTGTGAGGTCACTTCCGCTTCCGTTCACGTGACCGGAGGTTTCCACCGCGGTGGAAACCTTTACACCGCGCGCGCCGGGGTCAAAGGTCAGTTCCGGTCACGTGAACGGAAGCGGAAGTGACCTCACAGAGGTCATATGCAAATGTCACTTCCGAGCTCTGAGCTCCACAGGCTTTGAGCTCCAAGAGCTCCGATCCAAGAAACACACTCGCAAGCACACACATACACACACGCCTACATCCGGGTTCTTGTCGCTGACGTCCAAGTTGAACTGATTGTGCTAAAAATAGATCAACAGCTAGCTTGCTATAAAAAGGAAACGGCCTGGCCGTTTCATCAGACACTCTGTCAACCACCAAGATGTTCACTTGTACTGCGTGCTCGAAATCATTCACTCGCCGGCACGACTTGCGCCGCCATGAGGCTACCAAGCACGATGGAACCGCCCGGTATAGCTGTACGATATGTAGGCCTACACTGTCGTTTCAGCGCCCAGATCATTTACAGCGCCATGAACGTTCAATTCATGGGCCACCCAAGCGTCCATGCGAAGAATGTGGTCAACTCTTCAGACGACCCAGTCAGTTAAAACGGCATGAGCGTTTGATTCATGGTCCGTCACCACGGCATGAGGGACAACTTTCCACTAAAGAGGCACCCAGGAGGGACAGATCCACTGAAGATGAACCCGGGGAGAAGAATGCCACTGGTGATGCGATCACGGAGAGCCCGCCTATACCCACAGCTCAGAAGAGCCTAGATATCCAGCCGGTCCCTAGCATTACTGTTTCCAGTCATACGCCTGACAACAACGAACATTTTCTGGAAGATGCGGTGGATGTTCCCAGCGATCTCTTACCCGAAGATCATCCAGTGAGTGAGATGTATCGACGCCATTGGTCCATGATCCGACACTGCTTCCACCGTCATCGCCCTATATTGAACTTGTACAATTTCCGACTGACCGACCTCGCCCGTCAACGCAGCTACGTGGAAGCCATCTTCAATGACCAACCTACGTCCTTCACATTAAATGTAGCATTTGGGTACATCTTATGCCATAAGATGACGCGTGAATTGTGCTATTTCTATTCCAGTGCCATCGACCCAGTGTACGACCATCCTTTCACAATCACCAATCGGGCGTCGCTAGAGACGATGCTGGCCCAACTGGACACTGTGGATCCCTTGGAATGGGCCTATGAACAGCGTCCCAACACCGAGTGGATAGTGGAGAGGGTCACGAATGTTACGTTCTTCGTGGTTAAACTGACCCACCACCCCCATCGGATGAAAGTATTCACCCATGCACTGATAGATACTCAGAATGCACAAACAACTATCTGAGGATATGTTTCCTCAACGGTATCCTGGCCTGCCCGATGACGATTAGAAACAGTCTACATCCGTTAGGTAGTTGAACTGAGTGTGCTAAAAATAGATCAACAGCTAGGGTGCTATAAAAGGGAAGCGGCCTTGCCGTTTCATCAGACACTCTGTCAACCACCAAGATGTTCACTTGCACAACTTGTCAGAAGTCATTTACTCGCCCAGAAGATTTACGACGCCACGAGGCCTCCATCCACAACGGTGCACGACATACTTGTATAACCTGCGCACGGTCATTTAATCGGGAGGATCATTTACTGCGCCACGAACGCTCAGTCCACGAGGGCGCGACGGAACAATGTAAGGATTGTGGTGAACTCTTCAAACGACGCAGTCAGTTAAGACGGCATCAGCGTTTGATTCATGTCCCGTCTCCACGGTTTTGGCGACAACTTCCTACTGAAGAGGAGCCGCGGAAGGTCAGACCCAGTGAAGATAAGCCCGGGGAGACGAACGCCACTGGTGATGCGATGACGGAGAGCCCGCCTATACCCACAGTTGGGAAGAGCCTGGATTTCCAGCCGGACCCCACCGTTACGGTTTCGAGTGATACGTCATACATCGAACATTTTCTGGACGAGCCCATAAATGTTCCTAGCGATCTCTTACCCGAATATCATCCAGAGAGTGACATCTTTCGGCGCCATTGGACCATGACACGGCACTGTTTCCACCGTCATCACCCTATTCAAGATATCTACAATTTCCCACTGACCAAGCTCACCCGTCTACGCAGCTACGTGGAAACCATCTCCAATGACCAACCTACGGCCTTCACATTAAATGTAGCATTTGGGTACATCTTATGCCATAAGGTGACGGGTGAATTGCGCTATTTCTATTCCAGTGCCATCCACCCAGTGTACGACCAACCGTTTACCATCAATGACCGGAGGTCACTAGAGATGATGCTGGACGAAGTGGAACAATTGGATGTCTTGGGATGGGCCCAACAACAACGACCCAACACCAAGTGGAGAGTGAAGAGGGTGACCAATGTTACGTTTTTCCTTACCAAGCTGATCCACCACTGCCATCGGTTGAATGCGTCACTCGTGCACTGATGAATACTCAGAATGCGCAAACAACTATCTGAGGATATGTTGCCTCAACGGTATCCTGGCCTGCCCGCCGATGATTAGAATAAACGGTTCAGAGCGAACATGGCCGAAGATGGAACTTTCTGAAATGGAGACTTCTGATTGGACAAGAATACATCTAACGGACAGGAA
This sequence comes from Hanleya hanleyi, assembly GCA_036873755.1. NCBI lineage: Eukaryota > Metazoa > Mollusca > Polyplacophora > Lepidopleurida > Hanleyidae > Hanleya > Hanleya hanleyi. The sequence goes on from JAVTVY010017930.1 coordinate 65,189, forward strand.
CGAATATGACAGATACAAATGGTGGCCTCTGATTGGGCAAGAGTCTTTTTGAGTTGTAAACATACCCAACGCGGCTCCTCCAGCGTGGGTATGATGTAACATTGGGGAAAATAAACTATATGAAAAAACTTCTTGTTGTTGTTGTTCTCTCATGTGTCATCCTTGTTGTTGTTGTTGTTCTCTCTCTGGTCTATATCATGGCGTCAAGGCGTTATGTAAGAGCGTTAAGGCGTAATGACGGGCGTTGACGGGCGTCACTGCATTTCGATGAATTGGTGTCAATTCCATGGAATATCTAGAAAATCAGAACTTCTGAGCTATTTCACCAGGGCGTTGAAGCGTTAAGCTTGGCGTTGGCGGGCGTTGCTACAATATGACACCTCATACGACGCATTCGGACCAAGATTGGAGAACAACACAAAGTATTGGTAGTTCAAGGCAATATCTCTGGACGCCTTCCCTTGAGGAAAGAGATTCTGGGTCAAATAGATGACGGACAGATTCTGATGATGGGATCCTTTCCACATACCCCCAAAAATGCCTGTTTTCTCTACTACGGCCAGGCTGCGCATGCGCAGATTGACGCGACTTGCACTTAAAAACACGCCATTCTGACTCTATCCCACACAAGCTTCACATCGATACCTCACACGACCCATTCGAACCGTGAATAGCCCATCTCTACCCCCAAACACACACCCACATACCCCCCAAAATGCCTGCTTTCTATACTACGACCAGGCTGCGCATGCGCAGACTATTGAACACGGACGAACCATTAGTGTAGTCAAGTGCTCCTCCACGAGAGCTTCAAAATAAGACCTCACTCGATCCCATCGGATCATTAGGGACTCACCTAGACCCCAACACGTCCACCCCGTATGGGCCTATACACCCATAGCCATGCAGTATAGGCCTATGGGCCTACCCAGGCCTCGGTGACTTTTTCCAAAAATTTCACCGTTTCGCTCCGCGACACTTCCTATCATGTTCTAAATGACGAGACGTGAAAAACAAATCCAAACAACCCTACCGCAAATGTATAGAAGTACGTTTCCCAGGGGGACAAACATTGATCCTATACCCCCAGTATGGGACTATATGGGGCTATATCGTACTTTTTCAAAAATTTCACCGATTCGCTGCGGGACACTTCCTATCATGTTTGTCTTGACGAGACTAAGAAAACGAGACCCCACAACCTATACCGCAAATGTCGAGAAGTAGGTTTCCCAGGATGGTCCTATACCCCCCATACCCCATATAGGCATTTTCACGTAATTTAGGATAAAGTCCGTGTTCCGTATTTTTTCAGGAAAAATTTTACATGCACCCACCCATGCTTGAAATATACTTCACTTTGATACCTCATACAACTCCATCGGCCCATTAGGGGCTCCCCTAGCTCCAAAACGTCTAGCAGGACCCATACAAGGTCCAGTTTTCGACACTAGGTGACCACATCCCGACGAAATGGCCAGTTTTCGACACCGGATGTGCCGCCATCTTGAACATACGTGCCGCCATCTTGGATATGGCCCATAATGCACCGGGTCAAAATACTCGCTTCTGATTGGCTGAGAGCTCTGTGACGGATTTGAAATACTCGCTTCTGATAGGACGAGAGCTCCGCATTGCGTCTGCGCATGCGTAGAATGATATTCCTACCGCACACCCAACCCATCAGATGCTCCTTCACGAATGCTTCACTTTGATACCTCACTCAACTCCATCGGCCCATTAGGGACTCCCCTAGCTCTCAAAACGTCTATTTTCATACCCTTGGGCCACCGCGCATGCGCGGAATGACGCTATTTCAACCCCACACCCAGCCCATTAGATGCCCCTTCACGAATGCTTCACTTTGATACCTCATATGACCCCATTGGACCACTGGTAACTCCCCTAGCTCCAAAACGGCTATTTCCATACCCTTGGGCCACCGCGCATGCGCAGAATGGCGCTATTTCAACCCCACACCCAGCCCATCACATGCCCCTTCACGAATGCTTCACTTTGATACCTCACTCGACCCCATCGGGCCATTAGGGGCTCCCCTAGCTCCAAAACGGCTATTTCCATACCCTTGGGCCACCGCGCATGCGCAGAATGCCGATAGTTCAATCCCACACCCAGCCCATTAGATGCCCCTTCACGAATGCTTCACTTTGATACCTCATATGACCCCATTGGACCACTAGTAACTCCCCTAGCTCCAAAACGGCTATTTCCATACCCTTGGGCCACCGCGCATGCGCAGAATGCCGCTATTTCAACCCCACACCCAGCCCATTACATGCCCCTTCACGAATGCTTCACTTTGATACCTCATATGACCCCATTGGACCATTAGGGGCTCCCCTAGCTCCAACACGGCTATTTCCATACCCTTGGGCCACACGAATTGTCTCCCTTGCGTCAGTGTGTGCAGATGGCGCTATGGTTAGGATCGACGCCGTGATGTGGAAAGGGCGTCCCCACATCATCCTGGAGCCGTCATTTTGTTTGTTGATTTTTTGCGGAGATACACGGGACAATAAACGCTCGACCCTAGGGTGGTACAGATGCTAGACTGATCCTATTAACATGGTACAACACCTATAGATTATGTTTATTATTATTATATGGCTTAGAGGTTTTTTTGAGGGTAATGTGAGGGTTTTTTCTCCCCGTGACCTCCCCACCGCCTCGTTTGCTCCCTTGCGCCGTCTAAAAACACCGCCATTTTACAATTAATTAATTAAAATTAATTAATTAATTAATTAATTTATTTATTTATTTATTCTGTGAAAACACCCATGACATGACTGAAAAGAGCCTCACTCGGCCCAATCGGACCATGCAGCGTATTTGTAGTCTAGGGACTACTTTTTCGCCGCGGAAGCTTTCTTCCGCGACCGCATCACCACCAGACCGCATCACCGCGGAGGAATACAAAGGTTACAGGTTGCCGGAACTATAGTCACCCAGAGTTACCTCCCCCTAGATTGGAACTCTTCTGTGTTGGAGGTGGTTTTCCCCCAACAATCACATGATCGTCACGTGATCAAGTTCCGCCTCAAATACGTAGGTCAATAAGACCTGTAATGCACTTTATATACTACTGAACATGAAATTAACATTAAAATAACGCATGTACTTCTATCCATCGCTATTGACATGATTTGGAGTGCTTAGGACGATTTCAGGTTCAAAGGCAGATTGGGGAGGGGTCTAAAGCTACATCTAATATATTCAACTGGGTGCCAAGACCATTACATTTACATGTGCATGGTTCAGCACCCGTGCACTACTCTAATTTAATTATCGGAAAAGAGTATCATGGGTAAATTCAGAATTGACGATACGGTGAAGTAGCTGGAAAATTTTGTTTTTGTCGCATTTTCTTCAAAGTTGGTGTATTTTTCTACGTGAATGTGCCCAGTAATATCTTATATCACTTCAAATGATTATTTACTTATTTACAAGGCAATTTAGGCGAAGAAAATTGCACAAGTAAAAAGTTTGAAAAATCGTCCATAAAATGGCTTATTTATTATAATATGACGTCACTGTGTCATCATCATAGAGGCTATCTTCAATTTTGTTACATTTTCTAGTAGTGCTGGAACCAAAGATATAGTGTGATAAGTTTCAGCTTCCTAACCTAAAGGATAACGAAAATAATGAAGCTATTGGAAAGCTCAATTATAATATTTCCCCTAAGATTCCCTTTTGGGGGCCACAAGGCGTCACATGTATGCCTCAAGTGATGGAAGTGCCAAGTTTGGTGCTTTGGACCAGCGTGTCACGATCTTTTTGCTAAGCCACCTCACTACTAGTGAGATGGCACGTAAGAGTTCAAGGGACGAAACTTTAATCATGATAATGGTTATGAAGGTTTTGGCGTTAAAGTCAGATAATTGTAATTTTTTATTTAAATAGCAGTTTTGGTTCGCACCGAAAGAGAATTATCGTTTCATCAATCCTATATTTATGCTTGGCAACCTAGAATAGAAAAAAAACTTTAGTCATGATAATGCATGGTTATGAAGGTTTTGATGTTAAGTCAGATAATTGAGATATTTCATTTAAATGGAATTTTTTTTTCGCATCGAAAGGGAATTATCATGTCGGCAATCCTATATTTATGCTTGGCAACCTAGAATAGAACAGTTTTTAAATATTTCTCCAAGCGAATTGATAAATTTTCATTTCACAAAAAAAAAAAAAAAAAAAAATTGAGACGCAAAAAACTTGCCTTTAAAGTTAGGTCAGCTACGCTAAAATCTTTTCAGAACATTGACTATCCTTCAAGACCATTGTCATAAAATTTCAAAGAAATCAGACAAGCCGTTCAGACGAAATCTTCAGAGAAAGGTTTATCTATGCTCACTACAAAGCCACCTAATGGTGAGCAGTGGGTATCGAAACACAATCACACAAATTTCCCATGCCTAAGGAGATAGCGCACAAAGTCTGACCCGGAAATATTTAACGGTTTCAGAGATATTCACGTTTAAATTCGCGGATCCGGCGGCGGCGGATCCGGCGGAGCCGTTTCTCATGAAAACATAAGAGCATCCACTTTGTGGTAATGCTCTAATAAGGTTGTCCTTATGTTTCTGGTCTGGTTAGAAACATCTTTTTGGACACAACAAAAAAGTGTTGTTTTTTTTTGTACTGAAGGCTTTGTTTCTGGCAAAATCTTTTGGTATTTAAAACAACATACCAAACAATGTGGGTTTTAAACATCACCAACGGCCACTCCATCTAGCCCCAGAACTCACTAGCTGCGAAAGAAATAGCCGAAGGTTAGCCCGAAAACATCGGTTAAGGAGTCTATTCTATGTTGTTTTGTTTTTTTCAGTTGTTCTTGCCCTATCGGATAGGAAAGCCATTACCCCTTACCCTATATTCACCTAATATCATAGCTAAATAATATATAGCCCTCAAGAGTATACTCTTGAGGGCTATATATTATTTAGCTACTAATATCACAGCTAGAGCTTCTGAGTTAGCCGAACGTGAGATTGACGGCCTATGTGGTACTTTTTTATTTATTTTTTTATTAATATTTTTTGTGTGAATGTTAGGCCTACATATTCTAACACTTTGTGGTGTGCTTTTGGCCAAAATTATATTACACGTCCTCAGATTTGAGTCTCCAGCAAGCACATGTTCTCGGTGATGTGTCAGAAGTCACGTGATACCATTTGTTTTGGTACCTTAGTTCGGCAAAAGTTGATGTCATAACGAGGTTTCCAACATGGCGACGTTGACGGTTCAGCGGAACTTGGTGTATTTCAAGGAGCAATTTTCCGCTGCTGTTGGCAAAAGCAGCGTCGTTGTGAAGTTCGTGGCGGCAGCAGTGACATTGGGCTATCTTCTCTCATTTCCATCTTCTATAATTCCGTATATAACCGTGACACCGGGCTATGTCATGCCACCTAACTTTTGGATCTGGACGTATTTCACCCACTGTTTCATTGAGTTCCATATCTGGGAAGTGTTGGTTGACATTGCAGTTGTTATACTATTCGGCAAACTATTAGAACCATTATGGGGCGCTATGGACATGTTAATTTTCTTTGCTGTAGTCAATATTGGTGTTGCTCTGTCAACATCATTTCTGTATATTTTCATATATTTTGTAACGAGAAACGAAGATTACCTATTTGAGACTCATATCCACGGTTTAGCGGGTTATATAGCAGGTTTCTCAGTGGCTGTCAAACAGGTGATGCCTGATCACGTTCTAATGGGATCACCATTCGGGAAACTACGAAACACCCATATTCCCTTACTCCTCGTGTGTATAGCGATTGTGCTGCGGTTGGTGCGAGCGCTAGATGGACCGTACCCGTTTATGTTTGGATTGGGTATGGTTGTCAGTTGGACGTACCTGAGGTTTTATCAGAAACACACCAATGGTAACAGGGGAGACATGGCAGAGAACTTCAGTTTTGCAAGGTATAACAGATCGCTACAAGTGGTACTATAGTATGGGCTGGCTGATTGAATCTCTTAAAGTGTAACTGTTTTACTGTTGCAATACAAAAGATAATCTCCTAAATTGTAGGATTTATACCCTGCTTTTTGATGTATGACATTATTTTCAACAATTTCAATGTTATTAATGCACCACAAACAAGTCGGAAATTGTCGGGTGCTCTGAGTATTATGTTAATGTCATCTCTGACATCAAAGGGGACCTTGAAGACTTCTCTCTCGCTGTAGAAAGTGACTTATGAATCCTCTGAATACCTGTGAAATGTTGGTGAAAATCTGTATTACATGTATGTTTTTATGTTCACATTGTTATCTTGAATATGATGTACAGTAACACTTACACCAGTATCGCAGTTATATTATAGCAGTAAATTTCATTATAAAATAACCCTTATGGCTGCAATACATAGGAAGCTATTTCTTCCCCAAGCTTGTAACATTTTATTTCCTAAAATTCATCATATGGATTTAGTAGCGGTATAAGATGCGTACTTGCAAGAATTTGTGTTGAACGTATTACTACTAGTCCCACACAGCCAGAAAAACCCTTTACTTAGTTCTGTCCTAGCTAAGATTCATAGCGTCTCCCTTCCCTCAATGCTATGCCGGCGACAAATACATTTCCCTGGTGGTAACTCGAACATCTCCATGGCTCACTTATTACCTTTGCGCCCTATTGGACCTTCATTAACTTGAGAAAATGGGCCGCCATGAATAAAAATACAGAAATGGCAGACTAAATGGCCCTTCGTCGGTCATATATTAATTACAGACGTTAAAATTATCCCTATGGAGCCTCAAAATCACCTGAAATCGAGAGTCAAGAAGATGGGCATTTCCGTCATAATAGACCCTGGGATGATGATCACAACATCGATTATGGTATTTTTATTCATGGCGGCCCATTTTCTCAAGTTAATGAAGATCCAATAGGGCGCAAAGCTCTGGTACATAAGTGCGCCATGGAGATGTTCGAGTTACCACCAAGGAAATGTATTTGTCGTCGGCATAGCGTTGAGGGAAGGGAGACGCTATGAATCTTAGCTAGTTCTGTCCATGACAGTTTGTCTCGATGTGGTTCTAAATCGCTGTATTTTATTTTTCTAGTTTCTTTCCAAGCCGTGTGCAGCCATTTGTGGCAGTGTTAGCGAACACCATCTTCAGCGGAATGGTTAGAATTAAAATCTGTAAAAAGCCCCAAAGAAAGTATGATGTCAGCTCTCCATCTACCATCACAATATCTCTACCAGGCACTGATCCGCAAGACGCAGAGAGACGAAGGTACAAATTCGTCACAGTCAACTATGTGATATAGTACATGAAGGAAATTTAGGTTAAACATTATTGTACATGTACCTGCTAAACTATTTACTAATTCTATATGTTGTACTGTATACACTGCCTCCATAGATCTGCCTGCATTCGGCAAATTGACATGGACAATTGCCAGACAGGGAATTGGGGCTGGGCTTTTCCATTGAGACAGTCCTGTCGACTTCTCAAATGAATTCTGGTACATGTGAATCTGACTGGATTAGAGAAAATCATCCATGGAGAGTTGGGCATGTCATAATATCCAGACAGCAATAATCCCTTAGTTAACATGTACATGGAATATGTCAGTTTCAACTATGAATGCAGTGCGAGCTTATATAACTCAGTATATCATACAGAATTATTAGTATGCTTAAAAACAGTTTAGCAGGGTGACATGGATGAAAGCTCAGGATAATCTAATATCCATCTTTACGGTGTACAAAATATTCTGGTTAGGTAAGAAATGTCATTGACCACCTACAATTATATATTCTATGAAAATCTTATGTGATTATGAAAGCCTCACAGTTTGCAATATCAATAATCCCATTTAGTCCACAGGTTCTTCCAAAGGTTAATCTGTACAAAGCTGCTTATATGTATATGCAATAAGTTTGAACTATGCTATAACAATGACCTGGTGACAGATGGAATGACCCCACTATACATAAACACTGAGAGGACTGCACTCATTCTCCATTTACACGTCCACTACATTGTGAACCTCTCTGCTGTCTGGGCATAACAGATATGAATAACTTCTGTATCTGACAGTCAAGATCTATAATTTTGAACAATTAGGACTTTACAGGACTCGTAAATGGCGGGCTACGCCAGTAGAGTTTAGCCGATTGGTTGACGACAACACGTGGTGTTTTTGGGGATTCCCCATATAGTTGTCGAAAGTAGACTCAAAATGGATACACACACACACCCAGTGTCTTGTCTTACTGCGTATAGATGACCCAGATGATTACAGGTTGATTTTGGCAATGGGCAACCCTGCAGAACTTTTAGGGAGTTATTTCCCCTTGAATTGTTGCCCTTTATTTCCATGTCAACAAATCAGTGTGGCTTTCACATAGGTGGGAAATCTATGATAACATCCCACTCGACATGATCTCGGACAATGTAGGACATTAGTGCCTCGTCCTGTACTGCTAGGAATCCATATTGGCATCCATGTTGAAAGAATAATATCACGCGGAAACTTCGAACAGCGCAGGTCAGCTGTATGACTTCCGTTACCATGTACACTGGTGGAGATTAGCTCAAGAGGAATAACCGAGAGAAATACCTCAAATTAGAAGAGATTCTTCCCGGGTAGATCAAGGGAATGTCCATTTCATTTGGATGTATATTTTATCTCCCGATAAGCATGATAAGAGAGAAATACAACGAGGACTATGTGAGGGGAAACACATCCTACAGCATGTGATGTGCCTCACGTGCGGCGGATCACGGTTTACAGCTGAGAGCTGTAATATCCTTACACCATTAATACGCGAGGTATTATGACTTCACGGAATAAGCCGAGCAGTCGTGAATGGATAACATCTTCCATGATATGGGAATATGGTAAACCAGCCGATGTTTCACTCAGTCTGATTGGTTCAAGTTAGAGTCTGCTGCTCAGATTGATCAATGCAGTTCTCCATCAAATTTACACTAGCCATTTCAACCAAGGGATAATACAGAGGTTGACAATGAACCTGTAATTTATTACAAACTGGCCTCTATGATTTCTGTCACACAGCTGTAAATTACTCTGATTTATTTGCAAGCTACATCAATGATTTAATGGAGACACCACACTTGACTTTCCACCATTGGGCTGCGAAATTCGTATGGGAAGCGGCCCTTAAACTACAATTTCAATCAAAAAGACTTTCCACCAGTCAAATTTAGATGACAGTATTATTCCTGAGAATTATACTTCATTGAATTGAAAGTTGGTATTGCCTTTAATCTGAATCACATTTTGATATCAATTATCTCTCCAAGCTAAATCCCCTAATTTTGCTGACCTAGGCATGTTGTCCGAGTTGCCGATGTCAGCAATGCAGTTTTTCATTGCTGGTTTTTCCACCGCGTGACATTTGACCATCTTCAGTATGCATGCCTGCCAGTCAGCAATACCTCAATCGCCGCATAAACATAAAGGCCCACTAGCACAGTTTGCTGGAAAGCTAAAACAATCAGCTGAGCAGATGTGGTGTTGACTGAATTTCTTTTGGATTAGCGGCAGAATTTAACTCAAATTGCTCTGTGTTCTACTTAGCAAGCTTGAGTTTTACCAGCTGATAACAAAACTCTTCTTTAAAACTAATCACTTGTTTAACAACCCATCTGAACACATATATCTGTATTCCCCCTTAATGTGATCAAAAGCCATTGAAAAAGATCAGGAGGTTATCTGTGGACGGGAAATAGAACAAGTTTTAATCTTTGGGGAAGTGGTTCAATTAACAAGCTTCCAACAACAAAGGTACTTTTCTTTGAGGGAATGGGGGGGATTTTCATTATTGAAGAAAGACAGAGGCAGAGGGGTTTCGTTTATATTTCTGTCTCAGAGAAGAGAATGACTAATGCTGATGTTTTAACATTCTGTTTGTTTTCAGGCAAGTAGCGCTGAAGGCATTAAATGAACGGCTCAACAAGTCGACGGACTCTCCAGCAAATTGGCCATCCATGGAAGAACCCGATGTGGAGTCAGGAAAATTGCCGGCAGTGACTGCCACAACACTTCCGGTCAAACTAGAAACAGTGGGTGGTGCGGAAAAACGTGCGCCCTCTCCCAAACTTCCAATTCCAGATTTCAAGGAAAGTTCCAATGATGCGGACGGATCATCCGCAGGAGATTCGTAGTGCGGTGTTAGGATAAACAATTGTTCCGATATACATAAATACGTGTCAATATAAGTTGTGAGATTTTGTACAAAGTACTTATTTGCCTCTTCTGGTATTTATAATAGTGTAAATACTTGAAAATAACAGCAAGTTTTGGGGTGATCCAGTCAGAACGAGACCTCACAAAGCCTATCCCCCTGCAGTGGATGGACTGGTCCATAAAGAACAGATACTGACCAGACATGTCAGGATGGATTTTGGTTCAGTCTATTCGGTCTTGTGTAAAATGAAGGTGTTCCAGGTGACCATTCCAGGTCGGGTGCTTATTTAATGGGGTTAACTGTGCAAGACAAACAAATCGTGGATATTCTGTAAGGATATTTTCCAAATGAGGGGAATAATGTGTGAGAAAAAAATGCACAAGAAAGATAATTTGGAGAAATGGTAATTTTGAGATTGCTAAGAATATTGATGTCTGGAGTGGTTTACTTCACGTATTCTAGAAATCATGAACTAGACATTCAGTTTCAGTTGTGCACAGGCATCATAACTTCTGTTTTCACACAAAGTCTACCAGCTGACTCATTGCGAGGCAGCATGCTGCTCTTTCAATATGTGATAAATATGAGCATTAGATCCAGCAGCCATACAGGCTTCGAATCAATCTCAATAAATTAATATTGTTCTATGCTCCCGAATCGTCGCTATATAGAATCTTACGTATTTCAATTAAATTCGGTGTTCTGAGTCATGAATATTTAATACCATTATGACATCATGGTTGCATCTGGACTAATCCACTTGCAGTCGGGGAGGGGAGATAGGGTCACCGTGTGTGTTTACCCCCAATGTTTTTTACACGTATTATGCTGCCACAATGTTGTGACCGCAGCAACTGAGGCCCCATCATTAGTGGAGTCTAAGTGGACTGAGCCAACTAAAAATTCTCTATCATTAATGTTCCTTTCAAAGCACTATGAAGAGTTCACAGGATTGGTTGACACTCAAGTTACCACAAGCCGGTTAGATCCTTCAAGTGATGATTCCAAATTTAATGGGGGAGCAGATAGGATTAAATTTTAATTACATTAGCTTCGAATTTAACCAAGGTCATTGCCTATGATGCCCTACCTACTGGCGTTGATGCCCGATGCTAATTTTCAAGTAATTGTAAGTCTTAGTACCCAATTCCACTAAATTAGCCTTGCCGTCAAATTTCCCGCTTTCAAAACCTGGCCATAAAACATTTCCTTGCATCTTTGGTAAATCCTCTAAGAAATGATTCAATCACGGGAAGTGAAATTCCCGAAACCCGCAATAATATCAGCAGGTGATCGAACTTATTAGAACAGGAAGTTGACAAACTTGTCCAAAATCATGATGATAATCCATTGTTTCTTTATTTCAATGATTTTAGAGGGTAATCAAATTTATTAGATGTGCGATTGAACTTTGTCTACAAAATTTTTTTTTGTGGGGGGGGGGTGAATTTTAATAAGGTTATTGAACATATTTTTGCCGTCATTCACTGCTATAATTAACTTAGCTGTCAGGAGTGGTCATTTGCCTTCTGAATTCTGTCTTTGCCCTCTCGCTGAGCCCACATGACTCCATATTGAGCTGCGATTAACAGATAGAAACTCTCAAATTCATTGCTAAGGGGACTAACTCTCCAGCTGTCTCCCCTTTTCAAAAAAAGCAGGATAATATTTCCACCATGCATGAATGTTGTTTACATATTAAAACTTTCTTTGTGATTAGTTGATTTTTCTGATAATTTCACAGTGTGGCAAACCTGATTTAGCTGGATCCTGTTCCGAATTCATGAAAAAATGGGAACTGTCGCATGCTTGAATTAGGTGTTTTTAGGCAATACTCTGTCGCAGATTTTCAGTAATACAACATTTTTCTGATCTCAAATAATGTTATTTGTACTG
>JAVTVY010017932.1:0-76778 GCA_036873755.1 Hanleya hanleyi
AGTAAAGTTGATAAAGTTTTTGGTGTAAATTGATAGAAGGTAAGGAAACCAAATTGAGTTCAAGGATGTATCGAGTAATGCTGAGTTTGCGGAATATACTGATCGCCGTAGATTCTACGAATAAAGCACATATTGGATACTTGTGGTATGTCAGATACGCGGCACGATCAAAATAGAATATCTTCTAGATGGGTTGTTAATGCCGTAAACCTTAGACAATGTGATCAGTACAGACAAGAATGGTCATCTACTATAAATGACCGTAATAGTACTACTAAATGTGTGTTATATAAAGTATTTGCAACGGACTTTTGCTTCGAACGATACCTTGGTGAATTGTCTTTATGTAAGAGGGTAAATATGTCTAGGTTTAGACTCTCTAACCATAATTTGCCTATCGAAACCGGCAGATCTCCCGCTGAATGGTATAATCTCTCCCTGAATGGCATGACCTTTCCCTGGTAAGGAATGATCTTTGCATAAATGGTATGATCTCACCCAAATTAATATGATCTTTCTCTGAATGGTATGATCTCACACTGAATGGTATGATTTCCCGCCTAATGGTATGATCTTCCCCTGAATGGAGTAATCTCCCTGAATGGTATGATCTCCGCCTATAAACGGTATATCTCCCGCTGAATAGTATAAACTCCCCATGAGCGGTATGATCTCACCCCGAGTGGTATGTTTTCCCGGTGAACGGCATGATCTCTCCGTGAATGGGATGATCTTCCCCTGAATAGTATAATCTCCCCCTGAATGGTATGATCTCACCCTGAACGGTATGATTTCCCGCTGAATGGTATGATCTCACCCTGAATGGAGTGATTTTCCGCTGAAGGGTATGATCTCTCGACAAATGGTATGAGTCCCCCATTAATGGTATTACCTCCCCCTGAATGGTATGATCTGACCCTGAATTGTACGATCTCCTCTGAGTGGAAAGCTCTCTTCCTGAATGATATGATCTCCTCCTGAATGTTATGATCTCCCCCTGAATGGTATGATCTCACCCTGAACGGTATGATTTCCCGCTGAATGGTATGATCTCACCCTGAATGGAATGATTTTCCGCTGAAGGGTATGATCTCTCGACAAATGGTATAATTCCCCTATTAATGGTATTACCTCTCCCTGAATGGTATGATCTGACCCTGAATTGTACGATCTCCTCTGAGTGGAAAGCTCTCTTCCTGAATGATATGATCTCCCCCTGAATGTTATGATGTCCCCCTGAATGGTATGATCTCATCCTGAATATTATAATCTCTCGCTGAATGGTATGATCTTCGCCTAAATGGTATGACCTCTCCCTGAATGATATGACCTACCCCTGAGTGGTATATTCGCACTCCGAATGTTTTGATATCTACCTGAATGGTATGATCGCACCCTGAATGGTATGAGCTCCCCCTGAATGCTATGATCTCCCCTGAATGCTATGATCTCCTACCGGATAGTATAAACTCTCCCTGAATGGCATAAACTCTCAATGGTATGATCTCACCCTGGTATGATCTCCCAAGTGATATCCCGCTGAATGGTATACTCGCCCCCTGAATAATATGATCTGTCTCTTAATTATAAAGTCTTCCCCTGAGTCGTATATTCTGCCCCTGGATGGTATGGCCTTTCCTGAGTGGTATGATCTCTCCCCTGAATGGTATGTATGCTCTCTCATTGAACGGTATGATCTCCCCATGAATGGTATGATCTCCCCGTGAATGGTATGATCTCCCCGTGAATGGTACATGTATATATGATCTGTCATTGAATGGTATGATCTCCCCGTGAATGGTATGATCTCCCCGTGAATGGTACATGTATATATGATCTGTCATTGAATGGTATGATCTCCCCCTGGATGGTCGGAACTCCCCTGTAATGGTATGCCCTCCCGCTGAATGGTATAATCTCCCGCAGACTGGCACGATCTCTAACTGAATGGCATGATCTTCCCCTGAATGTTGAAATCTCCTCCTGAATGGTACATGACCTCTCAGTGAATGGTATGATCGCTCCTCGCTCCCAAAGTTGGGGTGAATAAGCAGGCGTTATTGTAAGAGTATTTGGCCATGTCACCTTGATTGTCGAACATCATAATGGAGATGGCTGTAGTAAAGTTGATAAAGTTTTTGGTGTAAATTGATAGAAGGTAAGGAAACCAAATTGAGTTCAAGGATGTATCGAGTAATGCTGAGTTTGCGGAATATACTGATCGCCGTAGATTCTACGAATAAAGCACATATTGGATACTTGTGGTATGTCAGATACGCGGCACGATCAAAATAGAATATCTTCTAGATGGGTTGTTAATGCCGTAAACCTTAGACAATGTGATCAGTACAGACAGGAATGGTCATCTACTATAAATGACCGTAATAGTACTACTAAATGTGTGTTATATAAAGTATTTGCAACGGACTTTTGCTTCGAACGATACCTTGGTGAATTGTCTTTATGTAAGAGGGTAAATATGTCTAGGTTTAGACTCTCTAACCATAATTTGCCTATCGAAACCGGCAGATCTCCCGCTGAATGGTATAATCTCTCCCTGAATGGCATGACCTTTCCCTGGTAAGGAATGATCTTTGCATAAATGGTATGATCTCACCCAAATTAATATGATCTTTCTCTGAATGGTATGATCTCACACTGAATGGTATGATTTCCCGCCTAATGGTATGATCTTCCCCTGAATGGAGTAATCTCCCTGAATGGTATGATCTCCGCCTATAAACGGTATATCTCCCGCTGAATAGTATAAACTCCCCATGAGCGGTATGATCTCACCCCGAGTGGTATGTTTTCCCGGTGAACGGCATGATCTCTCCGTGAATGGGATGATCTTCCCCTGAATAGTATAATCTCCCCCTGAATGGTATGATCTCACCCTGAACGGTATGATTTCCCGCTGAATGGTATGATCTCACCCTGAATGGAGTGATTTTCCGCTGAAGGGTATGATCTCTCGACAAATGGTATGAGTCCCCCATTAATGGTATTACCTCCCCCTGAATGGTATGATCTGACCCTGAATTGTACGATCTCCTCTGAGTGGAAAGCTCTCTTCCTGAATGATATGATCTCCTCCTGAATGTTATGATCTCCCCCTGAATGGTATGATCTCACCCTGAACGGTATGATTTCCCGCTGAATGGTATGATCTCACCCTGAATGGAATGATTTTCCGCTGAAGGGCATGATCTCTCGACAAATGGTATAATTCCCCTATTAATGGTATTACCTCTCCCTGAATGGTATGATCTGACCCTGAATTGTACGATCTCCTCTGAGTGGAAAGCTCTCTTCCTGAATGATATGATCTCCTCCTGAATGTTATGATGTCCCCCTGAATGGTATGATCTCATCCTAAATATTATAATCTCTCGCTGAATGGTATGATCTTCGCCTAAATGGTATGACCTCTCCCTGAATGATATGACCTACCCCTGAGTGGTATATTCGCACTCCGAATGTTTTGATATCTACCTGAATGGTATGATCGCACCCTGAATGGTATGAGCTCCCCCTGAATGCTATGATCTCCCCTGAATGCTATGATCTCCTACCGGATAGTATAAACTCTCCCTGAATGGCATAAACTCTCTCTCAATGGTATGATCTCACCCTGGTATGATCTCCCAAGTGGTATCCCGCTGAATGGTATACTCGCCCCCTGAATAATATGATCTGTCTCTTAATTATAAAGTCTTCCCCTGAGTCGTATATTCTGCCCCTGGATGGTATGGCCTTTCCTGAGTGGTATGATCTCCCCGTGAATGGTATGTATGCTCTCTCATTGAACGGTATGATCTCCCCATGAATGGTATGATCTCCCCGTGAATGGTATGATCTCCCCGTGAATGGTACATGTGTATATGATCTGTCATTGAATGGTATGATCTCCCCGTGAATGGTATGATCTCCCCGTGAATGGTACATGTATATATGATCTGTCATTGAATGGTATGATCTCCCCCTGGATGGTCGGAACTCCCCTGTAATGGTATGCCCTCCCGCTGAATGGTATAATCTCCCGCAGACTGGCACGATCTCTAACTGAATGGCATGATCTTCCCCTGAATGTTGAAATCTCCTCCTGAATGGTACATGACCTCTCAGTGAATGGTATGATCGCTCCTCGCTCCCAAAGTTGGGGTGAATAAGCAGGCGTTATTGTAAGAGTATTTGGCCATGTCACCTTGATTGTCGAACATCATAATGGAGATGGCTGTAGTAAAGTTGATAAAGTTTTTGGTGTAAATTGATAGAAGGTAAGGAAACCAAATTGAGTTCAAGGATGTATCGAGTAATGCTGAGTTTGCGGAATATACTGATCGCCGTAGATTCTACGAATAAAGCACATATTGGATACTTGTGGTATGTCAGATACGCGGCACGATCAAAATAGAATATCTTCTAGATGGGTTGTTAATGCCGTAAACCTTAGACAATGTGATCAGTACAGACAGGAATGGTCATCTACTATATATGACCGTAATAGTACTACTAAATGTGTGTTATATAAAGTATTTGCAACGGACTTTTGCTTCGAACGATACCTTGGTGAATTGTCTTTATGTAAGAGGGTAAATATGTCTAGGTTTAGACTCTCTAACCATAATTTGCCTATCGAAACCGGCAGATCTCCCGCTGAATGGTATAATCTCTCCCTGAATGGCATGACCTTTCCCTGGTAAGGAATGATCTTTGCATAAATGGTATGATCTCACCCAAATTAATATGATCTTTCTCTGAATGGTATGATCTCACACTGAATGGTATGATTTCCCGCCTAATGGTATGATCTTCCCCTGAATGGAGTAATCTCCCTGAATGGTATGATCTCCGCCTATAAACGGTATATCTCCCGCTGAATAGTATAAACTCCCCATGAGCGGTATGATCTCACCCCGAGTGGTATGTTTTCCCGGTGAACGGCATGATCTCTCCGTGAATGGGATGATCTTCCCCTGAATAGTATAATCTCCCCCTGAATGGTATGATCTCACCCTGAACGGTATGATTTCCCGCTGAATGGTATGATCTCACCCTGAATGGAGTGATTTTCCGCTGAAGGGTATGATCTCTCGACAAATGGTATGAGTCCCCCATTAATGGTATTACCTCCCCCTGAATGGTATGATCTGACCCTGAATTGTACGATCTCCTCTGAGTGGAAAGCTCTCTTCCTGAATGATATGATCTCCTCCTGAATGTTATGATCTCCCCCTGAATGGTATGATCTCATCCTGAATATTATAATCTCTCGCTGAATGGTATGATCTTCGCCTAAATGGTATGACCTCTCCCTGAATGATATGACCTACCCCTGAGTGGTATATTCGCACTCCGAATGTTTTGATATCTACCTGAATGGTATGATCGCACCCTGAATGGTATGAGCTCCCCCTGAATGCTATGATCTCCCCTGAATGCTATGATCTCCTACCGGATAGTATAAACTCTCCCTGAATGGCATAAACTCTCAATGGTATGATCTCACCCTGGTATGATCTCCCAAGTGATATCCCGCTGAATGGTATACTCGCCCCCTGAATAATATGATCTGTCTCTTAATTATAAAGTCTTCCCCTGAGTCGTATATTCTGCCCCTGGATGGTATGGCCTTTCCTGAGTGGTATGATCTCTCCCCTGAATGGTATGTATGCTCTCTCATTGAACGGTATGATCTCCCCATGAATGGTATGATCTCCCCGTGAATGGTATGATCTCCCCGTGAATGGTATGTATGTCGTATATTCTGCCCCTGTATGATGGATCTCCCCATATGGCCTCTCTCATTGAACTGAGTGGTATGATCTCCCCTCTCCCCTGAATGGTATGTATGCTCTCTCATTGAACGGTATGATCTCCCCATGAATGGTATGATCTCCCCGTGAATGGTATGATCTCCCCGTGAACGGTACATGTATATATGATCTGTCATTGAATGGTATGATCTCCCCGTGAATGGTATGATCTCCCCGTGAATGGTACATGTATATATGATCTGTCATTGAATGATATGATCTCCCCCTGGATGGTCGGAACTCCCCTGTAATGGTATGCCCTCCCGCTGAATGGTATAATCTCCCGCAGACTGGCACGATCTCTCCCTGAATGGCATGATCTTCCCCTGAATGTTGAAATCTCCTCCTGAATGGTACATGACCTCTCAGTGAATGGTATGATCGCTCCTCGCTCCCAAAGTTGGGGTGAATAAGCAGGCGTTATTGTAAGAGTAGTATTTGGCCATGTCACCTTGATTGTCAAACATCATAATGGAGATGGCTGTAGTAAAGTTGATAAAGTTTTTGGTGTAAATTGATAGAAGGTAAGGAAACCAAATTGAGTTCAAGGATGTATCGAGTAATGCTAAGTTTGCGGAATATACTGATCGCCGTAGATTCTACGAATAAAGCACATATTGGATACTTGTGATATGTCAGATACGCGGCACGATCAAAATAGAATATCTTCTAGATGGGTTGTTAATGCCGTAAACCTTAGACAATGTGATCAGTACAGACAGGAATGGTCATCTACTATAAATGACCGTAATAGTACTACTAAATGTGTTTTATATAAAGTATTTGCAACGGACTTTTGCTTTTTACCTTGGTGAATTGTCTTTATGTAAGAGGGTAAATATGTCTAGGTTTAGACTCTCTATACCATAATTTGCCTATCGAAACCGGCAGATATAAAAATATATATATATATCCGCTGTGTAATGATGAAAAGGTGGGGGATGAATATCATTTTATAGTTGAATGTAAAGGTCTAGCTCATTTAAGGGCAGAAATGATCCCAGAATATTATACAAGATTCAATAATATATACCATTTTAAAGCACTATTTAATGCAAACCGTAAAATTGAATGAACAAAGTGTCAGGTTAGCCGCCGTGGCATTGTTAATTAACATTGTATATGTGCTCCATACTTTGTACGAAGTCAGAGCAATAAACTGATTGATTGATTGGTAAAGCTGAGTGAAAGATTATGCACCCTGTCAAGCGTTGTTTACGTAATAGTTACCACCTGAGACTGAGGGATTCAAGCTGTATGAACACTCGCGTCCGCGCAATTGCACACCGAGGTCGCGAAGCGACCGAGGTGCGCAAGTGCACGGACGCGAGTGTTTATACAGCTTGAACCCCGAAGTCGAGGGTGGTAACTGACTTACACAATGACTGTATTATTCAACACGAGAGATTCATTTTTCTACAATCACCCGATTGACAATGGGCTTTGCATGTGTGAAGGTGTTCCAAATTGAAGAGCACGACTGTGAAGAAAATCAGAATAAATGTTGACGATATCATCTAGAACAAAATATTGGAAAAAAGAGACAGTTTTGTTATGATTATACTATTTCATAAGTTTACGATAAATCAATACTGTTGACATAGATGTATAAATAGTTCTTTTTGCATTTATCATTTAATGTTTGCAGTAAATTTCCTGTTAAATTTGGTAGTTAGAAGGGTACGATAAATTGAGGCCGTTTTAATCTTAGTATTGTTGGGCTGTATTGTGGGCTTCGCGACCTCCGTGGACAACGCACTGCCGCAAGTGTTTTACACGTTGAAAACCCAGGTCAAGGTTAGTAATTATCTTGTTCAGCTGTGACGGTGTATACTTCGGTTTTCGTATTACACGAAGGACGACCTGGTGACGAAAACTTCCACGACCCGTTTGACTGGTCCGTAACTCTCACGTTATCGTTACAAAGATTTGTAACAAAAACATATATATAATTGATATATACGTGTCACAATCTATATTACGTGACACGCATATGAAGCAAAACATGCAGACACACAAATTACATATCCCTATGTCCATACGTATGATCTCATACCAGGCCCATAATTAACGGAATGTCTAACAGAAATTTGTTTACCGGCACACATTTCACTTGCACCGACACATATATATAAGGCAGTAAATTAGTACATTGCTTGTACGATTCCTATTTACTTCTATTTATATCTCCTACTAATCTCTGATTGTTATTTATTATTTATCTATTTATTTATTTATTTATTTATATATTTAGCGCTGGAAAAGATATTCAATAAACAACGTAATGCACCGCGAGAATCGAATAAAACATTGAGTTGATGGGCCGCGAAATCCGAATGGGAAGCGGCCCTTAAACTACAATTTCAATCACTGTACATTGCTTTACACAGACCGTGAGACGCGTCACATTTTGACTGCTTAGTCTGCAATCAACGCTCAGCAGGCGACAACCAAAGATTAGCCCTACATTTTCAGCAGTCCCCGTTATAATGTATGTATAGCAGAATACGGCACAGGGCTCGATGATTTATTGAACAATGGAGCAGATATTATTTATGGACGTAATGACAAAATATTGCTACTTCTCTCGCTGTACGAGGAGAAATGCTAATGTATTGCTGTGTACTATTATTGTATTGTATACACTTGTTGGCTGGTTCGGATGGGTTGTATAAATGGATCTACAACCGAGAAATGTTCACTTTCGACACAGGAGCCGCCGGAGATGTCCTGTTGAACTCGAGACGCATGGGGGACATTTGATACTATCCAGGGATGTATTGAATATAATTATGTAAGACGAGTCCGAGGTGGGGTTTTCTTGTAAAAGATCAGCCCGGTTTTCCTGCCATCAGGTAGGGTGTTCTTGTGAAAGAACACCTGAGTACATGCAAAGTCCATTGTCAACCGGGTGATTCCAGAAAAAGAATCCCTGGTGTTGCACAATAGAGCCAGTGTGTAATGGCTGTAAACGAACGAATAGGAATGGCTTTAGACTGCGTAACCACATCCAGGCCGATTAAACTGCCATTCCCGGGAGGTTTCGCTCCAAATTGCGATCTCCGGAAGTAAGCAAGGCATACTTCCGTTTGTTGTTTCTCGCTCTCTCTCTCTTCTACATTCAGCAAACTTTAACGCACAGATGCAGCAAAGGTGTAAAGGTAAGCGACATTTTACATAGCCCACCGAGTAACCACGTTATTAATCTGTCATTTAACCTACACAGCAGTCTCCACAAAGCTGTCGAAGTCCCTCAAAGTCCGTATCAAAGCAAAACAAACTGGTGAGCTGGGCTGTAATTTCTCACTTCGACCGGTATGGTGTGCGTTTTGCACTCGATTTTCAAGTCTCACGGTGCACACGAAGATCCTATCACTCCAAATCATATACCAAATGAGAGCTTATGCCATCGAGAATTTACCTCAGCGTTTTACTTTACTTGAAAATACGTATTATGTCCATATGCACTGAGTAGACATTCTCAGGAGTTAGATAAGCCATGCATACAATAACAGAAACATTTCATTTGCTGTGTTTTCTTTGTGAGAATTGTATTTAATACGAATAAAAACTAATGCTGTCTATGGTCTATCCCTATTAATTTATGTCGACTGACATGACGGTCTCTTTGTTGTGTAAAAGGACCTGTGATGAGGTTGAAAACGGAATTTTGATTTTCACAAAATATTGTTTGTTGGTTCTGAGCCAACAATTAAAATGTAGTCTTTTCTGTACGCATACTGCGACACTTCAAACCGAAAACATTTTATAGTACATAAAGAAAAAACATTTGGTCATCTTAACCCTACCTGGCCTGGGGGGGGGGGGAAGTGCCCCCACCCCCCCTAGTGAATTTTTCTCTGCTGCTCCGAAACGACAAAACCGAGGAGGCGGAAACTTGGTGACTTTTAATCCTATCTTATTGGGGTTATTTTGAGCCTATTTTCATATACCCCCGGGCAAAGGATCATGAGTAAATTCAAAATGGCGGCCATGTGGTATCCGCGAAAGTCGTGTTTTTCAATCTTTTCGCTCCATTTCGTCACATTTTCCTTGCGTAAAAGGCCTTGAAAGTATTTTATTTATGCAAAACTAATTATTCTATATTTTATTTTATTTTTTTCGAGAGAAAAATCGGAAAAATGAAAATTTCGAAAAATCGACCCCAAAAAGGCCGAA
The DNA here is from genome assembly GCA_036873755.1 of Hanleya hanleyi. NCBI lineage: Eukaryota > Metazoa > Mollusca > Polyplacophora > Lepidopleurida > Hanleyidae > Hanleya > Hanleya hanleyi. The sequence goes on from JAVTVY010017932.1 coordinate 9,999, forward strand.
AAATGGCTTGAGAAGATGAGTCACTGTGACGTCATCATGGCGGCCATCTTGGATTTTTTTTACATTTCCCGGTAGAGCTTGAACCAAAGATACTGTGTGGTAAGTTTCAGCGCTCTAGCCTTAGTGGTAGAGAAAATATATAGCGGGGGGCACTTTCCGCTCCCCCCCCCCCCAGGCTGCGATACACCCCAAATCGCCCAGGCCAGATAGGGTTAAAACGTTTCAGATGTCGCCTTTTCTACACAGATAAAATTTCTTCATAAAAATGCCTCTTTTGGTGGTTCTGTTTTACCATTTAACGGAAAATCGAAATATAACTTTTGAAACGTTCCAGGCATAGCTAGCCGGCCTATATGCTTCGTCGATCTCGTCATGACAACATTTGCTTGAAATATGAAAATAACATGCTCAAGGACATCTGCATTTTCCTATAGGTAGTTGCAGAATTAAAACTCTGATATTATGGAGCGAATCTCGGGAGGATCTGATTCCCGGATAACCTTTCACATTAAAACATTTTCTGCATTCATGGTGAGTCTGAATATTGGGAGGTTTTGTTCTCACACATCACCGTTTTACCTATTTTACAACAACAGCGACAGTTTTACTAAGGTGAACAGACATTTTCTGAATGTGCTCGCTTTTTGTTAATACTTAATGAAATATACTGGTACAAAGAACAACTGGGTGTTACTTCCCTGGAAGGTATCACTTGTGGTGTGGTTTTAATCAAAACCTTCGTCAAAATCTGGAAATAATTAAAAAATTGAATATCGTGTATTTTTGATGAAAATATAATGTTGTATGTGAGTGTTTCTTGATAATATTGGTCCTGTAGTTGCCCAATAAGTCGCATTGGAATTTTATGTCATGTAAAATCTCGTAATGACAAGTTATCCCACAAAATCGGAATTTCGCCGAACTCGAGGTTTTTTAGAATTAACGAGATTTGAATATTTTAATATTTAAGGGAACTATTATGAATTTGCGAATCTTTCCATATTATGGTTCAACTGATAATATAGATTACTGGAATATTAAACTCGGAAAAGTGTCAAAATCTGGCGATTTAATGTTTCTTGGAGAAAAAAATATTTCGTGAAACTAGCGAATGAAAAAATTAGATTAATAAACCACAGGGGTGAAGTCCACCCTCGTGACCCGTCTGAATACATCTGTGTACTATGAGCTAATATTCTGCGAATATATTACAGATTGTTGTTTTATCGAACTGTTGACTTGAGAGTTGCACTTTCCGCCCCCTCCCCCAAGGCTGTAGTACACCCCAAATCGCCCAGGCCAAATAGGGTTAAAATATGAATCGGGCTTGAAAAAAACAGTCTAGAGATAATTTAGTATTTTTCTTTTCGCTGGTGCCTCTCCTGGATATTAGAACGGCAATTTTTACAGGCCTTCCAGCGACAGAATCAAATGGCACCGGGATACGTTATCGAGAGGAAGGCTTTATAACAACTACTAATGACACAGTTGTGTCATAAGCAGTTGTCAGTTCGCCAGATAATGTCGTAATTGCGTCATTAGCATGCAGAGTCGACCACAAATGACGTCATTACGACATTTATGTCATTAGTAGTTGCTATTGCGAGTATATCAAAGATTTAGTCAAACATCATGTGATATATGTTTGTCTCAAATAATTACTGATTCCCATTTGTGAAAATAAGCGGAAATATGCTCGTTACCATTTTTTAGTGTCGCCTGCTATTGTCACAATGCAGTTGTGACAATTGTGTCATCAGCAGTTGTCCTAACTGCTGATGACACAATTGTCGTAATTGCGACAATTGTGTCATTAACAATTTAAAATACTACTTAACCCCATCTGGCCTGGGCTTTTTGAGACCTGTCCTGGCCTGGGGGAGGGTGGGGGGCCAACTTACGACACTATATCTTTGGGCCAGGCTCTACCAGAAAATGTAAAAAAATCCAAAATGGCCGCTTTGATGACGTCAAAGCGATAGTGCAGAAAGTTTGATAGGGGTGGGGGGGGGGGATACCCCCGCCCCCAGGCCAGATAGGATAAAAGACTATTACCAACAAACTAAGTACCGTAATATATATGTATGCACTCCTCCGAAGCCTGGCTTGTTCTACTCAATATATTTTAGTGCGTATGGACAAAATACGTATTTTCAGGTAAAATAAAACACTGAAGTAGATTCTCGATGGCATAAGCTTTCATATGAGATATGATATGGAGTGATAGGTTATTCGTGTGTAACGCGTGAGCCTTGAAATTGGAGTGCAAAACGCACACCAAACCGATCGAAGTGAGAAATTACAGCCCAGCTCACCAGGTTGTTTTGCTTCGATACAGCTGTATAGGTTAAATGACAGATTAATAACATGGTTACTCGGTGGGCTATGTAAAATTTCGCATACCTTTACATCTTTGCTGCATCTGTGCGTTAAAGTTTGCTGAATGCAAAAAAACGCCATACTCCGACAATTTGGGCAGAAGTATATGGTGGCCGAGAGGGGCCATCGTCACTTCGCCATCGTACGTCAAAAAACAGAGCGATAGAGCGATAGAGCGATGGCGATAGAGCGATAGCGAGCGATAGAGCGATAGAGATGGCGATAGAGATGGCGATAGAGCGATAGAGCGATGGCGATAGAGCTGTGGCGATAGAGCGATAGAGCGATAGAGCGATGGCGATAGAGCGATAGAGCGATGGCGATAGAGCGATAGAGCGATGGCGATAGAGCGATAGAGCGAAGTACATGACTGCGCATGTCTCATAATCATGCATATTCATACGGTGATAATCGTACCTCCAACACAAGAGAGATCGCCGCTAAACTCTAGTTATTATCAGGCGGATTCATGAATATTATAGGGACCAGCGGCATACCACAAAGATTACACAGATAACACAGAGAGATAGACCGATAAGTTTTATTGTATATGGGCTAAAATAATAAACATTGGCTAAAAGATCGACATAAGAATCTAATAAATAAAGCAGTGATATTCGCTGTCTGGTGAACATATACATTTGGAACATTTGAAATCAAGTTTTGTAATTAATGCTGATCAACGCTTGTTAAAAAATCAACGTAGAATCGAAATAGAAGAGGTCACTCTCCCCCCCCCCCTCTAAAATATTGGTGATCTGATTTACCCATAGTCTCGTAATTTTTCGTCAAATTCAACTTCTAACTCCTCTGAAAGAAAAGACCAATTCGTCCGTCGATGCGTAAGTTGAATTATTTGAAGTTGTGGGTGCCGGACGCGGCCATTTCCGCGTTTTTATCGAAAAAGAAAGGCGGATGTCATATGAAACTGATAATTCATTAAGATTGTGCTGATCAAGGCTGGACTTAACACTAAATCGCATAGAACAAACACTGATTTTTTTTTATATCTTATTTGGTTTTGTTAGGTAATACACATTGTACGTACAATATTTTATCGTACTAAACAAAAATGGCTGTATTTGTAATTAGAAACTCATGTTATACAATAAACAGATACATCGTCATTACACCTCGATTTATCTACGCAAACAACATCATAAGAGTCTAAACAGTAAATGCAGCGATGACCAATACTGGTAAAACAAGCGCCATTCGCAGTTCTTATACTGGAAATATTTATCGGTTTCGTACGCACATTTAAAGCGTTTTGAACACTTTTCAACCAAGGGATTTTTAACTACTTTCATTTTATATATAGAAAATTTAATAATAGAAATACAGTAGTTGAGTGGCTGATTTCTGGGTTGTAAAAGACCAAGTATAACTTTTTCTGGAGAAAATATAATTGGAACAACCGCCGAAGCGAACTAATTTTCCAGTAAACTCCACCAAGGGTAGATATGTTCACATTCCCAAAAGAGATGAATAATAGTCTCTGGAACTTTGCTACAAAATGTACATAAGTTAGATATATCAGGGTAAAGTTTATATGCAAAAATGTTGGCAGTCAATATTCGGTTAATAATTCTGTATCGAAACCATTTATATTTCACATCTCTTTGTTACATTATTATTCCATATATACCACTCCGAATCACTAATTTTTTTCAAGAACTGTTTAGTAAAGTAAATCTAAAGGTCAAGAGATTTCTATATAACATTTTACAGCCTTTTTCCCCACTTATTAATAGTGAAATATGGGGCAGTATCAACGGTATCATATATTGTTTCTGTAATAGTCCAAATCTCATGTTGTTTGCTGCTTTCCGTACTGCTTGAGTAGTATATAAAACTGATATTGACGCAACTTGACCTTGGACCTAAAAAATTTGCATATTGGGGAGAAAAAACTACCTCCGAACACAGAAGAGTTCCAATTTTTACAGGTCACTGCGCAGGTCAAGTGGTTGCCATGGTGACGTCACTTCCGGTCACGTGACCTTTGGGGCATGTATTCTTCCGCGGTGAAGCCGTCGGCGGTGATGCAGTCGCGGGAAAAAGCCTCCGTGGACAGAAAAAGTAGTCCCAAATACGCGGAGAGCTGAGGGAAATTCTCCGGCAATCTTCGGGACATTTTGGGAGCGAGAGGGCCCCCTAGTGGACCGATTGGGTTGAGTGAGGTGTCAAAGTGAAGCGCTCCTCCAGGGCGATCAAGTCATTGGTGGGTGTATGTAAAATTAGGATTTGTCCCGAAAACATAAAAAGCGGAACAAGGACTTTACCCCTAAAATAGGGCCTGATTCGCACATTTGCATCTGTACGGGAAAATGCCCATATGGGTATAAGAGTGGTCATTTTTTGTGGATTTTACTATGGGTTGTGGGGCCTTGTTTTTCACGTCTCACCACGTAGAACACATGGGCGGGTTCCCGAAGCTAAGCGGTGAAATTTTTCGAAAAGTTCACGGAGGTATGGATAGGCCTATAGGCCTAATGGCTCAGTGGATAGGTCCATACTTGGCAATTCACACGATCTTGTTTCTCACGTCTCACCACGTAGAACACGATGGTCGGGGTCCCGAAGCTAAGCGGTGAATTTTTTTAAAAAGTCACTGCGCGCATGCGTAGTGGGTAAATGGTGCTGGGTGGCCGTTTTGGGGTCTAGGTGAGCCCTTGGTGGTCCGATGGTGTCGCAAGAGGTTTTATTTTGAAGCTCTCGTGGAGGAGCATCCGACTGAACTAATGTATCGTCCGTTTTCAATATTCTGCGCATGCGCAATCTGGTCGTAATATAGGAAGGAGGCATTTTGGGGGTGCGTGGGGATGTGTTTGGGATAGAGATAGACCACTATTGGTCCAAATGGTTCGTGGGAGGTGTCAAAGTAGGGTGGAGTCAGAATACAGGACATATATGGTACAATACAGGACAGATATTGTATAACACAGGACAGATATTGTATAACATAGGAGAGATATGGTATAATACAGCACAGATATGGTATAATACAAGACATATATTGTAAAATACAGCACAGATATGGTATAATACAGGACAGATATTGTATAATACAGGACAGATATTGAATAATACAGGACATATATTGTATAATACAGGACGGATATTGAATAATACAGGACAGATATTGTATAATACAAGACATATATTGTATAATACAAGACATATATTGTAGCATCCAGATGTAAAACAATGAAAACCCCGGATGTAAGATGAGGTCCCGGATGTAAAACAAAGGTCCCCGGATATAACTGGTCATACATACTTAGGTTATTATTATGGACAACAAACATACAGTCTGATATGTAATTTCTTACAATTAAGAAAAATTCAAAACGATAAATGTGTGAAGTAGTAGCCAGATAAACTGACTAACGCCACATCACCGCGATGTATATATTATCAGGATACTGTGCTGTTCCCGCAAGAGTACAAGTACATGGACAAGAAAAATGTAAATTGGTAGAGTATATGTATATGGACAGATTACATGTACAGGCACATAGTACATGTATAGGCACATAGTACATGTACTTTCGCTACTACTTGTACTGATGACGTCACCGATGACGTCATAGATGCTGTGGACATCCATCAAATCGGATTCTACACTCCGAGAGCTAGAAAATGACACCTCCCACGGCGCATTCGGACCAATAGTGGTCCATCTCTACCCCAAACACACCCCCACGCACCCCCAAAATGACCACTTTACTTACTACACCAAACTGCGCATGCGCAGATTGACGCGACTTGCAATAAAAAGCACGCCATTCTGGCTCTACCCCACAGAAGCTTCACTTTGACCCCTCCCACGACCCATTTGGACCAATAGTGGTCCATCTCTATCCCAAGCTCACTCCCACGCACCCACAAAATGCCTGCTTTGCGCATGCGCAGAATATTGAAAGCGGAAGATGCATTAGCCCAATCGGATGCTCCTCCACGAGAGTTTTAAAATAAGACCTCGTACGACACCATCGGACCACTTGGGGCTCACCTAGACCCCAAAACAGCCACCCAGCACTATTTACCCACTACGCATGCGCGCAGGGATTTTTTCGAAAAATTTCACCGCTTAGCTCCGAGACCCTGCCCGTCGTGTTTTACGTGGTGAGACGAAGAAAACAAGACACCACAACCCATAGTAAAATCCACAAAAAATGACCACCCCTATACACATACAGCCATTTTTCCGTACAGATGCAAATGTGCGAATCAGGCACGATTTTAGGGGGAGACAAATCCTCAATTTACATGCATCCACCCATGACTTGATAGGCAGGCCCGATAAGCCGGAGACCGACATTAGCCCTTTTGGACATCGTTGATAGGAATTTTCCCCTATTGTAGGGGTAAAATCTGTGTTCCGCTTTTTGTATTTTTGGGACAAATCCTAATTTTACATACACCCACCCACTGGTTGATCGCCCTGGAGGAGCGCTTCACTTTGACACCTCACTCGACCCAAGCGGTCCGCTAGGGGCCCCTCTCCCCCCAAAATGCCCCGGTGATTGCCGAAGATTGCCGGAGAATTTCCCCCAGACTATTTTTCTGTAAGCGGAGGCTTTTCCCCGCGACCGCATAACCGCGGCGGAATACATGCCCCAAACGTCACGTGACCGGAAATGACGTCACCATGGCAACCACTTGACCTGCGCAGTGACCTGCAAAAATTGGAACTCTCCTGTGTTCGGAGGTAGTTTTTCTCCCCACTATGCAAATTTTTTAGGTCAAAGGTCAAGTTGCGTTAATATCAGTTTTATATACTACTTGCCTGACATACTGATAATTATTCCAGAAAATGGGCTGCGCATTTATAAATGGACTGAAAAGAGTCAAATGACAAAAAAATTCCGTTATTATCTAAAATATCATTTACAAACCGCACGCCTTTTCCATCCCAGTGATCTAAATGTAGAGCTTTATTATCAATCTTAATTTTTTCATTGTAACATTTCATTCGAGAAAGTTTGACAGTCCTGTAGTTAGGTCTTTCCATTTCCAATGGATAGACCTTTTGTTATTCTACGGATTATTATTATTATTATTCCACTTTTGCAATAGCGGCTAAACGGCTTGATATACAGCTTAGATATTTGGGACATGTGTAGATACCGGGCTGAAGTTTCTGGTACAGGTGTTCAATTTTGACCTTGACCTTGACCTATTGAGCTATGGGCTTTTTTGATAAAAAACACCATTTTGCGAATATTGACCAAACGCATAAGGCCATGCAGCTGAAATTTGAAATGTGAAAGTCTGCAGATACACCCAACAAAATAACCAATAAAATAAGTAGGTCAAACAAGCGGTTTTCGAGTTCTCTCCCCTGGTGCTGTTTTTCGTGTGGACAGTGTACAGCCAAAACTAAAGCACATATCTAAAAGAAAGTTGATGGTTGGTAAGTGTTACATATGGCCATGCTGTAGTTATATTTTTGAATTGTTACGTAACAAGAAAAAGTAGTTATCTCCCTTTTAATGTTTTTCAAAACCTGGTATTTTATAAGGAAATAAGCTACGGCGTTGATACTCCTAATATTAATGAACACTTTAATGACCGAAAAGAATGTGACCTTAAATTTGACCTTTGACCTCTGGGAGCGTCTCAATATGAGTGCAAAGTTTGACGGTCAAATCTTGAACGGCTGATGCCATCAGTCTGAAAATGAGGTCACGTGACCTACATCACGTCATAAGGTCAGCACTTGTGTCAGAATTCGGCTTTGACCTTGATCTTTGAAGTGATGAGCATCCAAATATCGAGAATACGGCTTCCATTTACTTAGAAAGTAACACGCTGACAGGCAAGAAACAATGACACAATAGTAAGCACAATATTGTCTTTCTTTCGGTGCTACTTATAAAACGATCGGATGTGACCTTGACCTTGAATATCGCACAATGTAAAAAACGTTTTTCGCGTTTTTCTCAGAAACTACAACATGCAGGAATCTGTAATTTGGTACATTTGTACGCTATGATGCAAGTATGACGTCACTGCATTTTCCACCTGACCTTGACCTTGGCTCTTGAGATATGGTCACCGACAGTTTTTGCCACTACAGGGTTATAACTCGAAAACTGTTGGGAATTTCAAGTTGGAATTTGCACATGAATGTAGGTCATTATATGACGTAACAGAAAAACATTAGAAGCCATCAAGATATACCAGAAAGAATAGAACATAATTAGCAATTTGTGAAATTTACGCTTTATTCAAATTTTGCGAAAAGTATTCATCCAATCATCACTATTTTTAGGTCTGTTTGAGGGAATATATATATGTATTTGCCTATGAAATTTCAAGAATATAGCTTTGATAGGTTTAGAGATATTGAAAATTCAAATTTCCCGAACTATTAAGCCGTTAAATGGTCATATGTTGATTTCATCTATTCAATGGGTGTTGTCAATTTCGCTATAGCGATTCGGCTGTAACACTCGAGGCATCCAATGTTCACAATTAAATAAACGTCGTGTTACATGACGGGGCCGGCTCAATTTTGTAAACCTTTTATCTCTTGAACCGCAATAGTTACGAACTTGTAATTTGCTGCCACTTACTTCCAATACTGTGTTCTTTCGTTGACAATGACTCCGTACCGGGCACAGTAATTGTGGAAAACTTGAACAGTTACGAGAGAGCCGTTAGTTTGACATAATACAGGGTAGACAGAGGGTTAGCAATCCAGCGATCCTGGTATTCGTAAACAAACAAGGTCAATAATTTGCTTCGCCGGAAGTGCGCGCGTCTGTCTCTCAAATACGCGCGAGTGTTCCTTTCACGGCGTGCGTAGAAAAATTGCTGTTTTCCAAGAAAGCTGAGCAGGGATGGCATTTAGGTGGATGATTAAAGTTCCTAAAACGAGGGAGTATTTGATGTCGCCGTTTACGTGGAATGTTCCCAGATGGAGTACGAATGTACCGTACGAAGAAGGTAAGGATTTCATTAATAATTTGGGAACAATACCCAGTCGACTAAAATTGCGCGCCACATGACGTAATTTTACCCGCATCTCTGCAACTGCATCTCCTTGTTGTTTGTTTCACACGATTCTAGGCTGAAGTTTCTGGTGCAGGTCATCAATTTTGATTGCGGGAATATCTATATGTGTTTGGAATTGACAGTAAGAATGCATTCGCATTGTTGCAGGCAGGATACAATTTCCGCCCCCATTTAGCATGCTGTTTGAAGTATGTTGATGTACGCGACGAATAAGTATTGAGCGACATAAATTCAGTGCTCAGATAGAGCGGACTCATACAGAAAACCATAGACTTTCAATAGTTTATCTTTTAGCAATTGTTTGGATAACGGCACATAACGATGAAAATTCACACTCTCGACCTAAGGCGCTCGCAAACTTGGCAAATTAAGCTTTCCGGAAAATGCTTCCACTCCGTATTTGTAGTATATGCCACATCACAATACAGCGAATTAATACCTTTGGAGGACGACAAGGAAAGACCATGATATTGTACCGACAATATCTAGTTTTATTTGAAATTCTGTCCTGGCTAGAAGCGTGTCCCTCCAAAATACGTTTTCCATCGTTGGTATAATATTAGTTCTTAAGAATGCTGAACCAACTCCTATTGGGTCTATATTCTTTGGCATATACATTTTCAAAATATTACCCCACTTGGAATTATCAGCTTGTAATATCCTAATCCACGATATATTTTGTGCCTGGATTACATATTAACAATAGGATTATATAAACCGCCATGTTCAAGTGGTTTAACAGAAATTTTTCTCAAAAATTTATCAGGTTTCGAGTTCCAAACAAATTCAAAACAGCGTTTCTGGAATTCATTTATAAGTGGTTCGGGTGGGTTTGGAAGAGAGGAAAATAGATGGTTGAGTTTCGGCAACAACAAGACAAATGACATTTCGTCCCAGTGGAGTCAATCCTATTTTGGACCATATCTTTATGAGTATGACAATATCTTTTAATTCATCTTTGTATTTGTTCAACCTTTTCGGCCAAATTGTTTGTAAACAAAAGACCTAATAGCTTAAAGTCACCTTGTGACCAGTCTAAATTCCATTTAGTACGAAACCACTGAGAAAATGTTGGTACTTGGCATAAAACTGCAATTTAAAAACCAGTCATTTTAGATTTATTTCTCACGCTTCTCTACTAATTTTCGGCCCATTTCAAGGCACCCCCTCGTAATTACTGAGGGTGGAGAGACGAAGTAGTCCTTGGTCTCCGCTCTTTGAGACATTCCGTTCTTTGTGCAAGGCGGGGGTATAGGGGGAGAGGCAAATCTTAATAAATTAATATCCTATCAACGTTCTCCAACAATTGAATATTAATAAGCGTCAATCCTTCCCCCTCCGTGTCATTAATCAAAGATCTTTTTTTTTATATATTCATAATGGCATTCCTTGAATCAACTCAGAGTCGCCTTCTTGTACAGAATTTTTCTTAGTATGCATGGCGTTGATATTCATTTTGACCGCCATGAAAATCTTGTACCGACAAATACCGTGAACACAAAGCTAGGAAAAAATGTCGACTTGTCTCGTTTTGGTGTAGTCATGCGCAGTCATGTACTTCGCTCTATCGCCATCGCTCTATCGCTCTATCGCCATCGCCCTATCGCTCTATCGCCATCGCTCTATCGCTCTATCGCCATCGCTCTATCGCTCTATCGCCATCGCTCTATCGCTCTATCGCCCTATGGCACGATGGCGAAGTGACGATGGCCCCTCTCGGCCACCATAGAAGTATGCCCTGTTTACCTCCGCAGATCGCAATTTAGAGCGAAAGCTTCCGAGAATGGCAGTTTGATTGGCCAGGGTGAACCTGTGGCATTCTCACACACACCACTCGTACTTTGGTGGTCAGTTTGACACATGTGTTTAGCAAGGCATGTTATCCTCATCAACATATTCCATGGTTTGCAAGGCATGATGGTCTGGCCAAGAAGGAAACACCGATCGCATGTGTATTGGTATTAAAGCGTCTAGCTCAAGTTGTCTCGTGAGGGTGTTATTTTCCTAGTATCTTCTCTGCTATTCCCGTGGGAATGTAATCCAACTCTTTCCTCGGCATCGCAGGTTTTTTTATATTAAAAGCTTCGGTTATATTCAGCTTGATTCGGATTGCAGATTGATTTTCTGAAAATTGAGAACTTCATTCGGAGAAACGATCAACTGATTGTGATTTGGCAAAGTATCATCAAAATGAGAAGTGTGCTATTTATGACTATGCTCCTACTAAATCCGTTGTTTACGAACGAAGCATGTGTACGGGGTGCCTTCTTGTACGGAAAACGCTCCACGGTTGATGAGGACAAACCGAAAACCCGGTAAGTCTGTTTTCGTCAAAATGTGGTTCTGACTTAAGAAAGACAAAAACTAATCTGGTGGCATTTGGAAGATAGAAAAAATAAACCAAGGAATCATTTTACTTTGAGCAATAACCATCACAATATATCCTTTTCTCGCTTGAAGCTGCCTGAATGAACACCTAATACCTGATCAGACCTGCTCGGTGACGGTAACACCTGGTCGGACCTGCTCGGTGACGGTAACACCTGGTCGGACCTGCTCAGTGACGGTAACACCTGGTCGGGCCGGCTCGGTGACGGTAATACCCGGTTGGACCTGCTCATCACGGTAATACCTGGTCGGACCAGCTCGGTAATGTTAATACCTCACCGGACCTGCTCTGTGACGGTAATACCTCATCGGACCTAGTCGGTGAAGGTAATACCTCGTCGAACCTGTCCGATGAAGGTAATGTCTGGTCGGACCTGCCCGGTGACGGTAATACCTGGTCGAACCTGAACGGTAAAGGTAATACCTGGTCTGACCTACTCGGCGACGGTAACACCTGATCGAACCTGCTTGGTAACGGTAATACCTGGTCGGACCTGCCCGGTGACGGTAATACCTGGTCGAACCTGAACGGTGAAGGTAATACCTGGTCTGACCTACTCGGCGACGGTAACACCTGGTCGAACCTGCTTGGTAACGGTAATACCTGGTCGGACCTGCTCGATGACGTTGATGCCTGGTCGGACCTGCTCCGTGAAGGCAATGCCTGATCGGACCTGCCCGGTGAAGGTAATACCTGGTCAAACCTACATGTACTCGGCGACGGCAATACCTGGTCGGATCTGCTCGGTGACAGTAATACCTAGTCGGACCTGTCCGGTGAAGGTAATACCTGATCGGACCGGCTCGGTGGCGGTAATACCTTGTCAGACCTGCCCAGTGACAGTAATACCTGGTCGGACCACCTCGGTGACGGAGTAATATCTGGCCATACCTCCTCGGAGGGGGGGGGGGACTTGATCGGAACTGCTCGAAAACGGTAATTAGTCAGACCTGCTCAGTGACGGTAATACCTGGTCGGACCTGCTCAGTGACGGTAATACCTGGTCGGACCTGCTCAGTGGGGGTAATACCTGGTCGGACCTGCTCGGTGACGGAAATATCTGATAAGACCTCCTCGGTGAGGGAAAAACTCGATCGGACCTGCTCGGTGAAGGTAATACCTGGTCGGACCTGCTCGGTGACGGTAATACCTGATCAGACCTGCCCGGTGACGGTAATACCTGGTCCAACCAGCTTGGTGACGGTAATGTCTGTTCGGACATGCTCGATGATGGTACTATCTGTTCGGACCTATCCGGTGACGGTAATACCTGGTCAGACCTCTTCGGTGACGGTAATACCCGAGCGAATCTGCTCGGTGACGGTAATACCTGGCCATGATCGAATCTGCTCGGTGACTGTAATACCTCGTCGACTCTACTCGATGGCGGTAATCTGGAGTTCGATTCCTTTCCATTTCTCACTATGCTTCATGGGAAGTTCGTTTCATGTAGTGATAACTGGCATAAAATGTAGTAATTGTGGTAATATCACCTTACCCCGCAGTTCCACGAAAAGATCATGATGCTCACTCTAAGGATATTGTTGTGTATGGATGAGATACTATCTATGTGAAGGACAGACCAGATTGCCCGCAATAGGATTGATTTGTGACCGTAAAACGAAAATACATATTGAGGGTTTGCTGTTTAACGGGTATTTGGAATTTGTCCGTGATCCGTAGTATTATTGTACTCATATTTGATTAGATTACTATAGATCTATATCATGTAACTTGAGGAAGATTAGTTTGTATTGCTTCCTGCTACATGTAGCTCATTTGTACGTGCTTTTATCGAGAAACATTAACTGATCTTGTCCCGATAACAACAGCTAGTGTTCCACTTTTATCGGATAACATAATTAAAATATCGGTGTTGTAGTTGTGGGTTTTTTTTGTTTTTTTATTTTTTTAAAATTTTTTTATTATTTCTTTTTTTTTTAATTTAGGAGCACTTTTCGATTTTCTGATGTCTAGATTAGGTTTTAATTGGCTTTTGATTGGGTTATTCAGTCAGATTGTCCGTCTTTTCCTGTTGGGATTTCTTGCGAGATTTATGCGCGAGGGAACTGTTGAGTTAGGTTGTTCATCTTGGAGACGAGTTTTCTCTCAAATTCCCGAATATATTTATCTAAACTCAGACTGATTTTCTGATCGGGTTGGTGTGAATGTCATTCCTAACATAATAATAGTAAGCTTAGCTTTCATAATTGTATAAGAGTTTAATTACTTGCCATGATTTGCATTGTTTTACCTGAATGGACCCCATTATCGGTGCTTGCTCTGCTCTAAAAATGATTATCGGTAATACGCCGAGATATAGTTGTTTGTCATCTGGACTGTCCATCATGTCCACACCGTTCTTGTTTATAGAGCACTCTGTGCCCTCACTGCAGGTGAGGAAAATGCCCACTGGGTGAAATATCCACTGGGGAAGTGTTCACTGGGGAAGTGTTCACTGGGGAAAAGTCCATGCCGAAAATGTCCTCTGAGGGAAATGTCCACTGAGGAAAATGCCCTGGACTCCAGATATACTCCCTGAATGCACTGAGGTTGAAATCGCGGCGTGCAGCTCTTGTGAGCATGCATACCGAGAAAATCCACTCAGAATTACTGGAAGAGCTAATAAAGTAAAAGATGTTTTTTCTCCCTTTTTTTATTTGCAATTTCCGTAAGCTCATCATTTTATACGGTGTTGTTGACGGTATCAATGGTCAGCTCTCGAGTAAAGATGATACGGGGAATTATGTATACGTGACCTTCCTAAATAAAATGTATGAATTATATAAATTATATAAAATCGATGACTTTATCCAACCGCATTGTAGAAGGATACACTACACTGCGGAACAAGGTGGCTGGTGTTTAATTAATCCAGATGGGGACACGTACAGGGACATTAACTGGTATCAAATATGATTATTCAGAACTAGATGTTAATATAATCAAGCAATTCATGGCAAATTGCTTAGTGGTTGAGATAATTAATTAAAAATGACTGTACACTCTCCTATATTCACCGATTTTCGGTTTATAGGACAAAAGGTGAAATACCATTTTTCGTCCCATATATGGGCATTTGATATCCAAGAGAATGTTTCGAGATATATTTGAGGCATTTTATAACCGAAATCTTTAGCACCATCTGTCACCAGCAGTTCTGCGGATAAAAATTGAGATATAACCGCCGAATGCAAGTCCTTCGGAAAGTCAGTCAGATCTCGAATGGCAAGTACTGAGAGGTCTTTTACAAACGCTGTTTTGAAACGCCGTTTTAAAGACTCGAGTTTTGTGTCATTGTTAAATGTCGTTTACAAATTTGTCACCTGTTTTCCAACAAGTAGGCCGGTCTCCACTTCTTGACCATCCCGAGCCAGCTCATGCTCATATTCTAATACCTACATGTATTTGGGTATCTTTTAGGGTTGTCCTAAATGTGAGTGTTTGAGAACAGCTTTAAGAGGAACGTAGAGGACGTTCATTTCCCTGCTCTTATGGGGCTACAACATGGTCATTTGTCAAACTTTTCAAAACAAGCTGAATTTCCTAACAAAAGTACCCAGACATATCAAAATGGAATAAAAATCAACAAAAGACACAACACAACCATTTATGCGTTTTACGGGTGGTTCGATAGTGTGATGGGATGGACCAAAAAATTGGCATTTTAAATTCAACGGTTGAAGGGTGCAAAGTGCTCCATAGATTAAAAATTATTCCTCCGGAATACCCCCCAAATTCACTCTTATTCAGTTTCAACTGAAACAAAACTTCTGAATGGCTAATAAATTGATCTTCAATAATATTCTCCACACCCACCCCGATTCCCCACCCCCACCCCCTCCTGGAAATAGGACTGAAAAGGCTCTGTTTATCTGTTATACCGCTAATATTTTCTAAGAAAGTATGGTGTCCCCCTGTTTTTATTACATATTTAACAAGCACTATATGTGTTTAGTATTATATAGCAAAATGGGAAAAATTTGAGCTTGGGAAGTATGATTTATTGAACATCTAAGAAGAAAAAAATCAAATTTCCCTATGTATTCAGTGTTATGGCTTTTAAGTGGTATACATGCATTTGGCTGCCATATTTTTTTAACGAGTATGGTGACCCCATATTTTTTTTTCATGGATCATCTTCTCCTAACCGGGTGAAAAAATCCTGAAATTTAAAAAAAAAATTCAACCTCTAGAAATGAACATCCTCTACTCCCTTAAGCTTTAGATAAAATGCTTTGTGGAACGCGAGCGTCTTTGCTTTAGATAAGAATGCTTTGTGGAAGGCGAGCGTCATTTTCCAAGGTTTATCTTAAGTCTATCATATCTTCCTAAGATCATCCTAACTTAGGAATCGTACGTACAACGACCACCAGGAGGTTAAGCTCACCTAGGACCTACAAAATGACGAGAATAATATAACCCCACTCTCAAGTTGCACAAGACAGATGGACCAGTTTTCAATCTTAAGCCAAAGTGGCAAAAGTCCAACTGTCAACCTCGACGAGACAGACCGATTGAGTTACGTAAGACCAAGGTGGAATTTGAGGGGGTCCCCAATAACTTCAAGCCCTACGAAGGGGGGGGGGAGTCATGTGTAACTAGACTGTGTGTAGAGGGGGGTCATCAGTAACTTGGAATTTGTTTTCAATCGAAGTAGGCTGGCACCTTTAGAAGACGGATGATAAATGGACAGCTATTCAGCAGCTAAGATTTCTTGAGCTTCTGTGTGAATTTCATGTTTTTAGGTCGAGGAACAAAGGTGGACTTTAGATCAGGAAACACATGTATCAGAATACGGCTTGGTTTATCCATGGAACCTACTAAAACAGTAGGCTCTATGGTTTATCATAAGCCTTTTCAACATACAGTACCATAAACATATGTTCTGTTAGCATTCAGCTCTGTACACACCTCCTGTAGTGTTGTAGGACATGAGACTGGTAAATGGCTTTATATTCATATTTACTCTTCTCAAAATGTATTATTAACATTTAACACCTAGGTCCCTATTCATACCAGCCAGATTTAAGTCAGTACACAGTGCATGTAGCAAATCCTTTATCTAAACACATCGAGGTGCAGTGTAGCTTCACCATGTACCGTATGTTGTGTACATTGACTAGCTAAATGAATATAGCCCGCATTTTGAGACTGAAAAGAAAATCAGTAATTTATGCTGACCCAAAGTTGAAGAAACAAATTGTGGCGTACTACAAGACAAGTTGCACTGACGGTAGTTGATGTCATGATGCGGATAATATTCTAAAACATAATATTTTTAATAGTTTTATAATATTATAAAACGCCGTCTATTTTTTTGCAGGGTTTTTGTGGCGAGGCCGACATGATAAATGCATGACATTAATCATGTCGGATTCGTCCGTATTTTTATAAAGTTTATCTCTGTGTCATTATAACAAACATAACCTCATTGTTTCCCTGAGCGGTTGTATGTAGTATTATCTATCAGCATGATGCAGTTTGACATAATTTTTACCTCAAACCGGTGAATGCGAATAAATACGTCATACAGAATTTCATCTCCGAGCTCTTCGCAGTTACGTGGTCGTGCAGAACTGAGTCACGTTCCCTGTCATTTTTCATATGTTCACCGCGAATCACTTTCTCAATCACTTTCTCAATATAGCTCTTCATATTATTAACTCGCTTTCAATCGGTCTTAATATAATTCCACAGTGCATCATTTAGTGCCCCCGGCTATGTTGGAATTGGGTGTGTGTTAGTAGTGAGATGGGGGGAGTCATTGATAAATATAGTGTCAGGTGAAGGCGGGGGTCACTGGTAACCTTCCAGCCAAAGGAGAGGATCACACATAACTTAGGGTCATCAGCTGAATTTCCACCGCAACCCCCCTCCCCCCCATTTCATACAACATATCAAATCGCTGACACTAATTTACAATGTTTTCTTAAGCGCTGTACTATTCCATTTGAACAGTAGTTCCGTCAAAGGTAAAGCCTCGTCATACGGTACTTGAATTAAGTTCTGAACTGAGCACAGTACCACAAAGTCGCCAAAAAAGCTAAACAACGCGCTTGAAGTGGTCACGACTTGAGAAGAAAGCAGGAAGCTTGGCACATGATAAGACAGACTATATAGTTCAGGTCCATATACTGCTTACGCTTCCTCCCCTCTCAAATTACTACTGTATTGTACAATGTCTGTATGATAAACGGTACAGAAAATAAAAGATAATTCAATTAAATGGATTCCAATAATTGCCAATCTACAGTGAGTATGCAATGTTAATGAAATATAGATGTAAGTCTTCAAAATACATCTAATATTTCACATATCTTCGATACCGGAAGTTTATTATTACCGGTATGTCAAAAAATATATAGATTTACTCCATATACGATTACCAGCAAAAAAGAAAGGAGAGAAAAGAATTGACAAACTCAAGTTTACAATGTAACTAAAATAAGAGGAAAAATGATATCAAATGCAATTCAAAACACGGGAGGAACCCAAATAGATAATGGAAAATAAGCCAACGAACACAACACACATGAAGAGGACAATCGCGGTGTCCCCAATGCCGTACACAGCCAAACTTTCACCAGCCATTTCCAGCTGGTTACCGTCACCAGCCAGTATCGTGCAGTCCACAACTGGATGTAACTGGCAGGAAAGGTCCCCTTACAGTACTGTGCATTTTAAAATGAACCAGTAACTGAGTGCTTACTGGCAGGTACTGTTCATTCACCTGCTGGTTACCTGTAGTTACCGATCAGTTACCATACAGTAACTATCTGGTAACCTTCCAGTTGCCAACTGAATGGTACTGTCCAGTCACCAGCGGATGCTAACTGTGCGGTGACTGCACAGTAAACCTGCTGGTAACAGGACCTTTCCTGCCAGTACTGTTCAGTTGCCAACCGCACAGTACTGACTGGTGAATATTTCGCTGTGTATACAACTCTTACGTTTAAGAAAACAGCAAACTTACGGAACACCACCAGTAAAAGTTCTAATCTGTCTTTTGAAAATGAAAATATCACACACACATATCCCACAGTATCAGACGTTACCATATATTGTCCAATAATAGATGTTGATGATTCAAAGGCAAGAGTAAGAATATCACATTGGAGAAGGAATAAATGGAAAAATGAAAACGGTAAAATACCACAGATCCATGAACTGATACCAGGTTCAAAACAGACGGTCGGGAATTACAAAATAGATTAATATTGCGCACATATCACACCATAATTTTAAATATCTTCCGCACCGGAAAGTTAAAGGTTTATCGCTGCAGCGAAAAACAATTAACTAAATTTAGGGACAGCAGTGTCAATTCAAGTTTGTGCAAAATCAAACTCACAGGTGGATCAGACCTGACGTAAAATCTGCTAGGACCAAATCTCCATCAGCAATTGTGGTTACAGGGATGGGTACCGTCAATAAAATTGAAAAACAAAATTGCAGAACAAACAGAACATTGTTTGAAACGCGTACATATACAATAAAATCGATTTTACAAACAAGAAAAACTGAAAAATCTAAGTATGCAAATATGTCAAAAGCTAAACAAAACACCTGAAGTGGTCAAGAGTAGCGACGACAAGCAGGAAGCGTGGCACATGCTAAGACAGACTGTAGCTCAGGTCGATATACTGCTTACGCCCCCCTCCCCCCCCCCTTCAAATTATTACTGTACTGTACAATCCCCGTGTGATAAACGGTATAGAAAATAAAAGATAAACGAGTTAAATGAATTCAAATAATTGTCAATCTACAGTGGTTATGCAATGTTCAAACACATCTGATATTTCACAATGTGCTTAATTTACTTGTCTGTGGGACAGTTATAATAGAATAGAATATAATGGTTATTAAGTCAATCAGACTTGAAACATTACTAATTACACACTCTCCTCTCTTCTCGCCATGTTATTGAAATTATTGCAACAGTCAACACTGAAATGTATTGCCCCCCACGTCAACCCACTTGGAGGCGCAGTCTGTAGAAGATGGCTCCATTTCCATATCCTACCAATAACCATGCCCACAGGAGGGGCGTGATCCCCACTTGATGAATCATGGTGAGTGGACCGCGCACTTTCCAGTCTCCTGCCTGGCGATCAGCACACCAGAGGGAGCCAATTTACAACATATAACGTGAAAAACATCAATATTCAATTAGATGTATGGCATCAAGACCGCAAGGCCAAAGACTGAAATGCAAATTTTGACTCAGCGAGGGGATTTTTCATTGCTAAGTAACTAAAAAAATGGTATAGACTGCATCCCAAACTTAGTAAATGTATTATTTGCCACTATTACTGAAATTGGTGTAAGAAGGACAAATCATCAAAATATGTAATTTATCTTGGACATAATTAGGGCATATACTGTATCGGTTTTATTGTAACGACCATAACTACCGATTTGTAATAATGGATATTTTGAGTCATGCAGGCGATAGTATTAACACGAATAAATAATCTGGTCAACTGGATAGTATATATTTGTCATATATATAGATTTGTAGTTTACCGATTTGTAGTTTATGGGCGTTTACCCTAAACCAACAAGAAGCAACAGCGTTTACTGTTTCATACGAAAGTGGGGCTTGACCATCTGAAATGTCCTACGCTTTACACTGAAGAACTGATTATGGAACCATCTTACATTTAGAAGCATATCAGCATCGGACTTCGGCTGCCATATGGCGGTGTATTATTAAGGATGCAACTACACACATACACTGGTATATTATATCAGAGAGAAGCCAATAGTTCTGTTCTATCTGTATTCTGTTTAACAGCGTCTATGATCGGCTATATACGGTATATCAGAGATACACTAACGGTCCCCTACTTGCTGTACTGTGACTTACAGCGTCACGATCAGAAACCAACCAGAGGTACTGTAACCGCGTCTATGATTGACTACAGACGTTATATTAGATCTACTATCTGTATCTGTCTGCCAGCGTCGATGATTATTTATAGACTGCATATTAATCAAAGACCTACGAATTGGTCTCTAAAGTATCCGTACTGTGACCTACAGTGTCCGTTAGGCTATACAATTAGATCAGAGGCGAAGCAATGGTTCTGTATATAGCTTATATAGTAAAGGTAATTTTTACTATACCATTCAGATAGTATTTAGGCAGCAATCGTATATACCTGTAAATCTATGTAGCTGACAAGCGTATGATTATGGTACAATACATATATTAATTTGGTTGTTAGCCTTGAGTAATGGATTAACTTTGAGTTGTGCTTGATAGTTAAATCATGTCCAGTCATTCGAATGGTAAGAAAGTTTAGGGTCGCCGTGTTACGTTCAGTGCCATGTTCCATATAAATATGGTTAGAACTGAATGGGGAAGTCAGATTACGACTTACCGACATTAACTGGCTCTAGATTCGTTTATTTAATACCTCGACCGGCCATCCAGGAACGGCAAAACTACCGTTACTGTACTTAACTGTGATTATATCAATTTTTAGTATCCATGCAAACAATTGATCTGTTGCATATCTTGGATCAGAGACCATCTATCGATTCTGCTTTAGAAGTACGGTAAACGCTTAGTTTTAAAAACGTATAGTCGTTGTGAAATACATTCGCATTCACTCTGGATTTACGTATGGCACACTTGTCATCACACACCAGCTTACTATGCTCACATTAGCTCATTATTAACAAATCATGTGTGATCGACAAATATGGTTCAAATACCCTTTAGATCTTTAATTTAATTTTCTGAATCATCGCATATAAATTAGGAAAAAAGTCTTTACTTGATTCAAATTTACACATGTCGCTATATAGCTGAAATATTGCTGAACAATATTCAGCAATATTTCAGCTATATAGCGACATGTGTAAATTATTCATAGTTCTAGGTACTTAGACTGTGGGTCTTCATAAAGTTAGACAAAGTTACACGCGGGAAGGTCTTGTATATCTCTGTTAAAATTATTAGCGTTCAAATCACTACGCGAAAGATACCGCTGTGTGGGAAGAATCCGGCCTATCCTCAATCCAGATAACAATAAGCATATGGGACTGTGATGTCCTCCGATTTCAACAGAGTTTATATTAACTTGCAATTATCAGCAGATTTAGTTTCCAAGTCTAGATTTCACACTCTAGGGGGTGTGATTTCGATTAGGTGGTGTTATTGTCACGTTTTCTGTAACCATGCCCTCCGCATGATGGCTTTCTTATATAAACACCACACTGCTGCGAACTGCTTCGCTTTAACAATTCAACTCGGTTCAGATTTTGGAGTTTTGAAATTTGATGAACAGTGCCACGTGAGAAACAATGAATGTATGGTGATTTAAACCGACTATTTCCCTTTTTTCAAGCATCTTGCGCGAGGAAAGTAGTTTGACTAATTGTAACGGCTTGCTCCAATCTCTATTTCGCAGAGTTTTATCAAAATGAGAAATGCAATATTTATGACGTATTTCTTATCGACTATTCTACTACTAAATCTGCAGCTCTTGGGCGAGGCATGCACGCGGGGTGGTTCTGTGTACGGAAAACGCTCCGGGGACGATGTAGATCAACTCAACCCACGGTGAGTCACTCGTTGCTCTTGTAATTCAAGGACTCGTTCTGAAATCATCAGAAAATGATAGTACTGATGCCGGGTTTACTATGAAGTGAGCAGAGATGGGCCGGTGTCCAAAATAATAAGCAAGGGTCCATTGCCCAGAAAGAGTTATCAAATTGTTCTCATTTAATTATAAGCTGCTTGATGTAACACGCAATCTATGTTGGGTGTTGGGAAACCACGATTAGGAGACTACAAGAATTTTACTTTTCTAATCAAATCACTTGATATTGATTCACTCCAACAGTAATCAGTTTCCAATGTAGGGTGATATGAATGATTTCATGAAATATTACTCCCAACACAATTCTATTACAATATCACGGTAACAATAGAAAACAGCTTCTATATGTGTTTTGCATTTTCTGACTAAGCAACGTTCGGCTCAAACTTTGTCACGTTATTTATCCAGCAGGTGGTTGGGTGGGCACGGTTCCTGTTGCTTCAATAATGTGATGTCTAGCACTGTAATATCACTTGTCTTTATTGCACCATGTAAGCGTCTGTGTCTTGTGTGCTGTCCTCAGTGTTTTATAGGGTGGATGGAGGGTGTCTGGTTCCATGCTGCCTCAAAGGTTTCTTCTTTAAAGTAGCAGAAACGCAACTTGGCTGGGTGGTGCTTAGTTAGTTCGTCGCGATATAGCTGAATTATTGTTGAAAGCGACGTTAAATTCTATTCACTCACTCACCCCGTTATTTATCCAGGATGTATATTACATGTAACATGCAATACATTAGAAATCATTCTGGGGTTTGGGAAGTATAGTAACTTTAAGCAGTTATTGTTGAATAAACAAAACATTGTTAGTTAACCTTTGGTCAGTCATATATTGTCTTGTTCAGAAAAAAAGACACAGCCAAAAAAACGGTGTTGCCCCAGCAGCCTTTTTGATGTTGAATCCTGGTCAGCACCATTAAGTGGTAATGCGAAATGGCGCTGTCCTAATCCAACACCAAACAATGGTGTTGAGGCCAGTTCATCACCGAATATTGGTTTTGTTCGACACAAATAAACGGTGGTGAAAAAATTCTCACCGCCATATTCTGGTGTTAAATAATAATTGTGCTTATCTTCTCACCAATTTATACAGTAGCAATACCAAATAATAGGGTTGCTCAACAACAATAAAGGGTGTTGGGGAACATATGATGTAGCTTCTAACTCAACATCATTTGGTGTTAATCAGCATCATATTTCTTGCTGTTTACTGTAATGGACTCATTCGGAAACTGTGCATAGTACTCAGCGAAAAGCATAATCGGTAACTAAATATTGCGACCGTATGTGGTGTCATCTGAAATGTACGCTTTCTCAAATCCTTTGACCCATTCGCGGCAATAATACAAGCCAAAAGTGAATATTTTTAAAAATTTGGCTCCATATATTTTATCAATTTAAGTCTATTCCCATAATAGTTGGTGCGAACCGAAGGAATACATTCAAAATGGCGACCATGACAGGCCGTATGAACCTATTCTACTTTTATGTTTATATTCGAATTCAAGGCATTGCACTCAAAGTGAAAAAAAATGTCGAAATCGAATCAACACAATTCACAACAGGAAGAAACACGGCAATTGGTATCATGTGGGATCATTTGAAACGCATATCATTTGTCTAAGGGTGGGCATATTATTACTGTAACAATTGATCACAATCAAGCTTCTGTACACCATAACATATCACTTGAAATGTGTTTTAACCTATTTTTATTAAGGCAAATTTGAGGATTTCTCTTCGTTCGAGTGTGTGCTTGTTCAATTCAAAATATTCACAATATGTTAGCTCATTAGGAGACTAAGCATATGTGCATATTTGTCTAACTTAGTCTATTACCTGTAACAAAATACGTTCAAATTCAGACTTAGATGCCGAGCGATTATTTATATATGCTCCGTACATCTTTCCGTTTTTTTCCATAAAAAAGGGAAATAAGGGGATATTCCAATTCAAAACTATAATGTCCAATGCTTTTGGAACTGACACGACTTGGTTACAATTTCATCGTTCTCCAAGTAATGTCAAATCTTTCAAATTTTGGGGTGTATATAAATTATTAAAGATACGTTAATCCATGGTATAAACAAAATGACGTCAATCCAAACAGTCCCTATTTAGATCCCGTTGAAATATAACGATCCAAAGTAAATCTTTATATCTAAATAATACAATATTGTGGATAGAAGCTAACGTAAATATTGTGGCCGGTAACGTCCATCTACTTATCCCTATCAGGCCTGGGATGGAGCATTATGGCCCCACCTACCAAACTTTCTATCCTGTCTCAGGAACGACAAAAAATTAGAGCTGATACTCTGAGACATTGTAGGTTATCATATTTGGGTCGTTTTGAGCCTTTTTGTACAACCTCCTCGACACCCATGAGCAAATCCAAGTGGCAACAATGTGAGGTACCAGAAAAGTGATGTTTTCGTCATTTTCCCTCAAAATTTCTGTTGCGAGGAAAAGTGGGAAAAAAATATTTCATTCACATCAGATTATTAGTCACTAATTATTATGTAGCTTTTGCGAAGAAAACACATGAAAGAAAAATTCGAAATACCTGATAAAAAAAATCGGCCCAAAAAAACTTTTTGAAAATAACGTCACCGTGGCGTCATGTAAGCGGCCATCTTGAATTTATTTATTTTTATTTTTATTTTTTTTGTAGCGCTTGACCCAGGGGTATAGTGTGGTAAGTTTCAGTCCCTGGCTTAAGGGTTAAGACATATATTTAGAGTGAGACGCGAATTGAAAACAACGATTCGGTTAAAGATGCAAATTTGTTTTTCAGGGATGGAGGAAGGGGTGTCGGTGGAGCGGAGTGGGGCTCATCAATTACAACAACTCTCTTGTTGTGCTGTAGAAGTTACGCCTCCCCCCCCCCCCCGAAAAGTATGTCCGCAGTACAATTACTCTGATCTTAGGTGACACACGTCCATCTTTCACGTTGATGTAACGAACCATATTTATAACTAGGGACCATCCACAGCTTACCAGGGGATAGGAAATCCTTTGGTCCCCTAATATTATATTAAAGACTAAAAGTTATGGTCTCAAGGAAGTAGAGGACGTTCCTTTCTAGGGTTGGGATTTTTTGTATTATTTTTTGTTTTTATTTCAGTATTCATACATCAAGAAGGCAAAAAAAATAGATCGCTTGCCATACTTATTATAAAATTATGTCAGCAATATTTATGTGTATAACTTCATTGTCGTGAAACACAATACAAAGAGAGATTGAACTCTTTTCTTGTTTGAAGCTTATTAAACATTCCACGGGTAAAATTTTCTCCTGTATGTTATATAATACTAAACCAACTGTTTTTTTTTTTTGTTTTTTTTTTAAATAATAGAGCTATAGCTATTAAATTGAACCTTTCCAGCCCTAAACCCTGTAGCGGGTGGTTGGGAATCAGGGTTGTGGTAGGGAATATTCTCGGAGGTTCATCTATAAGGCATTTACAAAGTTATTGGATTGAATAGATGTGGGAGGGGGATTTCGCTTCAAGGGTTAAGAGTAATCTTAATCTTCAATTGCGCTTATGGCCCAAACCGTTGAATCTGAAATTCCCACTTTTTGATAACTCCGAACCGCCAGTAATGGATAAGATGATATATTCTCATATAACATATCAGAGAAGCTAAAATAAGACCGAAATCCCATTTTCGACCGACGATGTAGTAAGCGCAAAACCAGGTCAAGCGCGCAATACTACTATTGGGCACTTTGGTCCATGAATGGGCCGAATCACATCCAGGCTACAAGCGCTGAATAAAAGAGAATAAGATTTTTATAGGTAGTACATTACTTTAATGACACCGAAATTGATTTCAAAACACATGTTTACATTCGGCATAATTTCGCTCAGTGCTAGTCGACTGACACTAAACAGTAACATTGTAACAAGCAAAAATAGTGTTTGACGTAACGGCATGACGTCAGCTCATAGTGGACGATTTTTCTACAATGGCTTTCTCCCACTTCTCATATAACATGACCGTTTCCTATGGGAGAAAGCCATTGTAGAAAAATCGTCTACTATGCCGAATGTAAACATGTGTTTTGAAATCAATTTCGGTGTCATATGAGTAGTGTATTACCTATACAAATCTTATTCTCTTTTATTCAGCGCTTGTAGCCTGGGTGTGATTCGGCCCATTCATGGACCAAAGTGCCCAATAGTAACCTCGCTAAAGCTCGTGCAGGGCACATTTTTCTCAAACTCGTGTGGGAAAAGTCGTCTAGAAATGAACTCATGTGAGAAACTATTAGTCTGCTTTCTAACCACTCCGTTAGTGTCGCTTTCAAGAAGCCCCAACAATGCGACGTTATGACGTTGGTAAATGCCACGCCAACATGTCATGACGTCTGAACTAATGTGTCGCTGAAACGTTATGCTCGAAAATCTATGCAGATATCACACATTCTAATATGTAACCTACTTATCTAATGACACAAATACATATGCAAGTATACTCACAGTTCCTTGATTATTGATATAACAGATTGTAGTGCGTTTATTCTATGCTTCGCATGCCATCAGTTTAAAAATTGAGCTATACTCAGCACATAGTCTATGTTTACACAAAATTATATTTTGAGTAGACAAAAACTTCATCCAATTTTCTTGATATCCTGTCCATGTCATGACCCAATTTTAGATCAGTATTGCCTAAATACGATACAATTTCCTGCGAATCTTTTCTGTAGATTTTTTTTGTAAGAAAAAAGGAAAGCCAAATGGTGTGGGTGTGTAAAAAGAAAAGACAAATGGTGTGGGTATGTAAAAAGAAAAGCCAAACGGTGGCAGGTGTGTAAAACATACAGACAAGTGGCAGTTGGTGTGTGAAAATGAAAGACACGTGATGATGAGCGTATAAAAAGGAAAGACAAGTGCTGGTGGGTATGTGAAAATGAAAGACACGTGTGGTGGGTGTGTGAAAATGAAAGACACGTGGTGGTGGTGGTGGTGGTGGTGTAAAAAGGAAAGACAAGTGGTGGCGGTGGGTGTGTAAAAAGGAAAGACAAGTGGTGGTGGGTGTATGAAAAGGAAAGACAAGTGGTGGTGGGTGTGTTAAAAGGAAAGACAAGTGGTGGTGGGTGCGTAAAAAGGAAAGACAATTGGTAGTGGATGTGTTAAAACAGGGGTCATAGTCCTCAAAGGCGCATTAAAATGTCCATCTGAACAGACATCATCGTGTTAGGCTTAATTGTGATATAGAACAATGCATATTACCGGTATGTATAGGAGCCAATGTCATGCCTCCTGAATTGTGCACGGCAATCACGTTAACGGTCGTATCCAATCGAGACGTCGGCGACAGAGCGGAACAATGGAATGATTTTATTTCCAACGTGAGTGGATATTCGCCTTGATTTCAAGATAAAAAGAGATATTCTGAAAATAGAAATATGATACGCTAGACCTTTGGGAAATAGGAAAAATTGTAAGTGTTTTTTAGGAAAATATTTGATTGAGAGCAGTATTGGACATTCATATGGATTAGTACCACATCTCTTATCTTATTATATATTATATTTTCACTTTTATCCGTATATGCCGTATCACATAGTCACCAACTCATAAAACATTTATGTATCTCATTATCATTATCAAATCATCTTTGTTTGTTGATTTGTTTATTTGTGTCTAGCCTACCGTCCCAGTTGAACGAACGGTTCTACATTAGTGAATAGCGGAGAGGGGGTTGACTGGTGACAGAGTGTTGGTGTGTTTGTTGAGCGTTGATTGGTTTAGGGATGAGGGAGTGAGTGGATACATGTAGACACCCCGTTCCACACTCGATTCCTTGTTGTCGGCAGTCGCTTAAAATTCGGATAGTATTAAATAAAATTAGTGAATTTTCTCATCCTATTTAATGACGTATAAATAGCGTAACTGGTGGATAACCATGATCATCGCAAATCTCTTTTGCCTTGGGGACAGGCGCTCCCCAAAGGACCGAGCAAAAGATTGAATGACGAGGAATAAGAAATGTAATTGATCACAATTGTTAATTGGAAAAACAAATACTTTTGGAGATTGGGGTATACAGTAGGACATGGGGCACACCACCACAATCCATCCAACTCCTACAAGAATCAAATTACAGTATTATCAGAAGGAAGCTACCACCCCCAGTGAACATATATATTGATTGTAAGAAAAAAATGGGGCTGAAAAATGTTTTTGGACGGACCGGATAAATTTTCAGGACTGATGATGATATTTGTTATACTCTTATCTCTTATACTCTTTGCGGTATTGCGTTACCTTTTAGTACTATTCAAAGAGGATGGACAAAGGTACAATTTAATTGTATTGATTTATTATTTCAGAAGTGTGTATTAGTTTTTATACTTGGTTCAAAGTATATCTCGGTTATTGTCCTACTGCATTTTTCCTCTCTTCTTCTCCTTCTTCTTCTTATTTACCTTTTATTTATTTTGTTTTAATTCTGAAAAAGTATAACAGATATTTTAGAATTGTTTGTATGATTATGTCATACTAAATATTAGCTTAGCTAGAGCACAGCAGGCTACTCAGGACAATAATAACAAAGATTTTGAAAAAAGTGATAAATGTCTCGGTGTACCCCGATCCCCTCTACAAATGATAACCGGTATTGAATATGACTTGATGTAGATTGCTGAAATTTATCAACCAATTATAAACGACTCACTTCCAATTTTGTTTCTGTTTTACATCTATGAAATAAACAATTATAATATTCGAATAAGAGAGTGGACATTGAAGTTCCCACGCTAATTAATATCACACTTATATTCACTTTCTGTAGTATGAATTCTCACATCTGCACCTTACAGAAGTTTCGCGAAATTACGTGGAACAGGAACCATGCATATTTAATTAAAGTATTCTCGTTTCCACTAAAGTATCTAGAAATAATTGAAATAAGAACTCACTTTGAGCAACAATCGTTTTGCAGACGTGAATGAATTAGGGGCTCCAGCATATTTAAAATATTCGCCGTCATACATAGAAGATGAAGTAGCACAAATGATTTTAACGGCATTATCACATCCGTAGATGCCTAAACTATTCTACCGTTTTTCTCCCGAACCTAACTGACTTAAGTCATCCAAAGTATATGTGTGTATGCCTGGTACCACCTATATGTGTTAATGATATAGAGCAATGTACCGCGGCCTGCTGCCATGTGGAAAACGATGTCTGGTAGATACTTCATGTAGGGAGCTATTGTCTGAATCTTTTTGTCGCTGAAAACGCGCAAGTCTAGACATATTGCAGAAGCAAAGTAACTCCGAATAAACTTAATAAACGAATGATGACTGTTTCAATATTTCGACAAAATTGTATTTGTCTTCCTCATGATGTGATCTAACAGCAGTTACAGGCTCTTTTGTTGTTAGATCACATCCTGAAGATGACAAATAAAATTTTGTCGAAATATGGAGACTGTCACCATGCGTTTATTAAGTTTATTCGGAGTTACTTTGCTTCTGCATTATGCCAAGCTTATCAGTGGATCAACACGATTCTAGACATATTGCTGTCCCCAGACTTGGTTACTGTGGGCATTGTCTCGTGATTCTTACATGGAATATGAACCCGATGTCACGTGATTGCTGTCAATCAAGTGAGTTCTGCGAACTCGTACAATTTCGGACAAACAAACAGTTCCCAATACGATTGTGTGGTATTGTTGGGAAGGGCAACACCCTCTGAATATATATAAAAAAAATGATATTGTTTCCAGTCTTACTCTCGCCGCGGGGCTTGACATTTTAACGTTGACTCCTGACTCATTTCTTTCAAACTCAGTCAGTTTATGCAACATATTTTTGATAATATTTCGAGCGAGTTTGAATACATGGGCAACTTCCTCCATAGCTTTTGATTTTACAGACAATAATGCATTTGGGCAGTGATGTGTTTGACCAGAATAATTAGAAGTTATATTTATTTGACTTCTCAATCTTGTAATTTTCCTACAGGTATTCTCCAGAAGATCTGTGGTTTCGTAAAAGAATATTGCAACTAGATATGCATATGTAAGTCTATCTCAGATTTATTCCATTGAACAATTCTATAGCATAATCCTCATCTTTTTTCTGTGCCAAAATTGTTTCACGGTTTTGTATGCCACCTTCTTGCATGTTAGATTCTTGCATGCTGAATCTAATTTTAAGGCTTACATGTGTTATTGCTAAAACTATGCCGCCTTCTCGTATATTCATGCATGCCTAAACCACGTCACCTCCATGCATGTTAAAAGTGTGTCGTCTTCTGGAAGCAAAATTATGTCCCCTTCTTCGGTGGCAAAACAAACTCCCCGTCTTTACCAAGACTAAGACTTTTGTCCTGATGGCCAGAGCTATGCCACCCTTGTGTGTCAAAACTGTCGCCTTCAAGTATGCCAGAAGTATGTCAAATATACAAGAATGTCACTTTAGTATTGCAAATGCGCACTCCGTGTTTAAACTCAGTGTAGAAGCTAATGATATCCGGTGACTAAATGTGTCCGATCTCAATTTTCTGTCCCAGCTAGGACATTTTCCTCCACATTTACAACTAAAGACGGACATTTATCCTTAAAAAAGTATATGAGAAGAGTCTCAAATCCCCAGGTCATTCTTAGCCATCAGGCCGGCATTAGTGGTACTATGTTATAAGTTATTGCCTCATGTTATCAAGTGGGACTAATTCCGCATGTCTACCCATTCGTAACAATTAGTATTGTGGATATTAATTTATAACCGATTTGTATCCATTTTTGACCTCATTTTTCTCCAAAGTTACCCTAAAATGATCTTAATTTGAATAATTAACGTGTTATTTATGACTAGTACATACACTACATACTACATACACTACATTGTACCTTACACTATACTACTAATTCAGTTTGCATACTCATTCGTAACAAAATGGAATTGTGAATATTAATTTATAACCGATTTTCATCAATTTTTGAACTCATCTGACATAATGTGACCCTAAAATGACCTTGATTCTAATAATTAACGTATCTATATTCAACCCTACACTACATTCAACTGATTCAACTGGAATACCCAATCGTAACAATTAGTACTGTGCATATAACCGATTTTCACAAAATTTTGATCTCATTTGACTCAAAAGTGACCTTAATTCTTATATTAAACGTATTATCTATGACTACCTTACACTCTAACACTACTTACAACTAATTCAGCTTGGATACTCATTGGTTATTAAGGTTAAGGTTATTTAATTAAGGTTATTTTGGGGTCACTATTGGGGTCAAACAAGGTCAAAAATGGGTAAAAATCGGTTATAAATAATTTATAACCGATTTTTACCCATTATTATAACCGATTTTTACCCATTTTTGATCTTATTTGACCCCAATAGTGACCCCAAAATAACCTTAATTGACCAAAATCAGGGTGGTACCTACATTGATCCCCACCACTCAAAGAACTAATTTAGCATTGGTACCCATTTGTAACAAAAAATGCCATCGAAAGTTTTAAAAAGCGTTTTTGAGATACTTGTACTTGGCCGGCCGACTATATACAATTACCATGATTAATGCAGCAGAAATACTTATATTCAAGTCCGATTTCAATTGTATGACAGGTTTCTGATGCGGTATTCGACCTGCCCGATATTTATAATCTCAGCCGTTTATTGTATCAGGATCACTTTATTGAAATGTTCAGTTATAGTCAGGCTAATACCATAATACCATGTGACATAAGCGAATCATTGAAACAATATGTGTTTTATTTTCTCAGCAACAACGAGCATACTCCGAAGTATAACGTCCGTGTGGAACTTGCTGGTGCTTGCGACAAAGGTGTTTGCGTTATTAAAGCATTTTTCGGTGGGCAGGTATGTGATGTTCACCTTGACACTGCATCGGGCAATCAAGACAACAGCCTCACAGGCAAATTTGTGTGTCGAAACAAATGATTCCTCGACTATTGTAATTGAATTTCCAATAATTTTCACAAAGTTGCGAGAACAGGTGAAAATAGGCGACCTCATCTGCTTTGATATTTCTTTAGTTTGTATGATCACGCTTCATGACCGGATGATGGAACAGTGTGCCTTTACGTGTACATCGAACATAGTCGAACAATATTGATGGATTATTACTGATGTGCACTGATGCCTTTTTCCAATATCGAAATCAAGGAGCAAAATCTATTTTCATTCTTTCATCGACCCCAAAGGATCAGATATCTCGCGCAAAGAAATGTTTCTTTTTTTTCAGATTGATCTGTAAACTCTCTGTACCTGGTCACGAATACTCAACAATATCACGAGGAAATTGTCGGCAGACTTCTCGTAGAATATCGTGTTTGTAATTCCCGTAAATATGTTCGTAGCTAGGCTGTTTGTGAAATACAAATATTGTGTTGTAAGGTTTGGCAGCGTATTTAATAGCCAGAGTAATCTCCCATGGTATGAATGATGACTGCAGCTTCAGAGTTATCTCCGCCTATACGGACTGCGAGGCATTTATCCCAAATGAATAATTCAGCTTTCCTCATTACTCCCCAGATGAATCAACTCCAGTTCAACTCTGGAAAACTGTCCTCCTTGCATCTTGGTTTGTAACTGCATACTGATGTTGTTCACTATCACTTGTCGCTCTTCATATGGATGTACCGAAACCAAACACTTAGCACGCAGGTGTTTGCCTAGTTAATTAGCTGGAGGTATTGTCAACTAAGGAATGCACAGGTTTGCTCACTTTCGTACGACCTCCTCTCTATCATCCGTATACATTTTTACCGAAATTAGCCTACCTCTATATTTCACATCCTCTTTCTTTAGAGGCTTACTGTGTATGCTACCACACCAAAGATTTTCGTAGTCCATCAAATATGGGGCGTAAACCGTCCAAATGAATTTTAGTGTCCTTACAAATTCGGCTAAACTCGGAAATTTCAGTTTTATTGCAGTGCAGATATCACTCCGGGCGACTCTGTAGTGCGATAGGTCTTATCGACAGCAATTACTCTACCTGGGGAGCGAAATAAAAATGCCCGGTGGTGTACGTCTGTCTTAGCGCAGATTTGAGGATAAATACTCTCAGTTTTTAT
Organism: Hanleya hanleyi; assembly: GCA_036873755.1. Taxonomy (NCBI): domain Eukaryota; kingdom Metazoa; phylum Mollusca; class Polyplacophora; order Lepidopleurida; family Hanleyidae; genus Hanleya; species Hanleya hanleyi. The sequence goes on from JAVTVY010017932.1 coordinate 43,498, forward strand.
CGATATGTATTCCAACATTAAAATTCAGGATTGCAACAGACAAACTGAAAACTTGACGGCTGGGCCAGCTTCAATCTGATTAAATACGAATCCACGTTCTGTCAAAATATTATATGCAATAAATTGTCTGGAAACATTTTTTTATATTTTATTGCCCTAAACAGAATTTAGAAAAATGCCGTGAAAAATATATATTACTAATATCCTATAGATTCAATTATTCAAAGTATATGGACAAATATATTGATTATCGATAGTATAACCCTATTACATGTCAGTAAATGCAATAAATATGTAGTCTGCCTTTTAGTCTGTTGCCCGGGTAATTGCTCAGTCGGTAAGATTTATTGAAATACAGGATCGTAGGGAGAGTTGCTACCGCTCCAGAAGAAAAAAAATGCGTGTGACCGCAAGCACTGGGCTCGCGGAACGACTTGTATCAGTAAATCGAACGAGATTGCCACGTGCGGTCGAAGTTGTAACGGTAGTAATAAGGACACTAAAATTCAGTGTGTTTCTGCGATTTACGGTCCCTCGGTCCCTCGCCCTCGAAATTTTATATAAGTGCAGCCGATTGACTCCGTTGTAATTTTTAGACGAGATATATCACATTTGATACATAATGAACTAAAATTTTAGATTAGTGTCTGATACAAAGTTATGCCCCATCTCAGAGACTGACATTGTGTTATATACATGTACTCAAACAACACTGTCTTATTTCAATAGATAATGAGATGATCCAATTTATTCAAGATGGCACTAATTATACAACCAATCGCCCTGGGAAGATTCACACATCTTCTGTTATGGCATGCCGTTTTGGTATTTATTCATTTATTTTTGATATCAAAAATTCTTTTTCTGATATCAAAAATAGTATTTTTGACATCAAAAATTCTTTTTTTGATATCAAAACTTCTTTTTTTGATATCAAAAATAAAAGTTTATTTTTGATATCAAATATACTATTTTGGATATCAAAAATTCTTTTTTGATATCTTTGTGCGACAACGAGACTGACCTTGTCATTGATTCTTATCGAATACGGTAATGTTATGTTGTATCAGAACGTCTCTCCTCTCGGCCTATGATAAAGATCATTCAGTAATGTCATTGATAAAGTAAACGAATTTGGTTCCTGTAATATAACATTAGGTTTCGATCTAAGTGAGCTTATCTTTTAAAAGATATGCTTCGCTCAATGTGCAATTTGCACTATAGTTCCAGTTAGTCCAGGAACAATGCCGTCTTGCCTCGATGGCAGCGTATGGTGCACCGACACCTGACTAACCGCTTGAACTCCGGTTCGTCAATGCGAGCGCCCCCCTGTCTTCAAACCAGAATGTATGTTTAATCGATGACAACTGGTATATTTTTGACCTGAAGTTCCCAAAATTATCATAAGTGAAAGCTTATTGGCCCTTTCTTGGAACAATAGGAATATTTTATCCATATTATCATACTTACGCCAGTTATCAATAGTTGAAGAACCCGCTCCATGTTATAAACATAGGGGAGAGATCATGAGAACAACCCGCGTGTACCGCGTGCTGTGCACCAGTGTCGCCGGCACGGGAGCAAAACAGCATTCCCCAAGGATTAATGTGGAAAGAACCAGTATTCAAACACGCTTTCATTGTGAAGGTTTACACTTGAAAACAAAGTGCGTCAAATAATTAATTCTTGCCACTGAAGAGAGAAAAGTTTTACTTTATTAATTTCTTAATCTTATTTCTCAGCATCTGGTTGCAGCTACTTTCTTGGCGAAGCCTTGAGCACCAAATAATGTCACACCAACGTCACTTAGAATTCTGAAATATCTCAAAGTGTAAGGTTTCTCGTATCGTCAAAATTAAAAGAGCAATGATAAGATGAAGTTTCTATTTTTATATGAGTAAGTGAGTGAGTGAGTGAGTGAGTGAATGAGTGAATAGAATTTAACGTCGCTTTCAACAATATTTCAGCTAGATCACGACGAACCAACTAAGCACCACCCAGCCCAGTTGTGTTCCTGCTACTTCAAAGAAGAAATCCTTGAAGCAGCATGGAACCAGGCACAAGACACAGACAGGACGCTTACATGGTGCAATAAAGACAAGTGATATTACAGTGCTAGACATCACATATCAAGTTCCTGTTGGTTCTCAGCAAAATGCAACAGGAACCAGAACTCACCCAACCACCCATTATTTTTATAACTATCAACATTGAATATATGAACACCTTCCACAATTGTATTAGATCGATGAGTTGTGCTACTTTAACAATGCACACCTCGCAGGGGGAATTGTGTTGGGCTAATCTGAATATGGCGTTTCAATCTCTGATACAGCCGCATCAGCTCAAGACAGCCTCGTTTTCGTGCAGCACAATTAAGCGGTGGCTATATGGTTGCTTCGGATAAGACACAGAAATTAATACTTTTTCATCCTCAGTGGCAAGAGACATTTGATACACTTTATATTATAGGTGGAGAACTTTAAAAATAGAAACGTGTTTAATTTGAGTGAATTATTCCTTTAAATGGGTTGCCATTTGAGTGAATTTATCGCCTGGGTCGAAACCCAAAAAGGAAAAAAAATAAGAAAAATAAATCGAAACTGAAGCAGCAGGCATGTCATTCTTCAGCCACCGTATATTTTGTTTTATCTTTTAGCGTTTTCAAGAACTTTAAAGTATCTAAAAGCGATCAGAAATAGTGAATAAATACAATCTATATCGCATTAACATTATGAGAGACATTTACAACATCAGAAGTACATAAAACTAAAAGTGCCCAAGGATCACTAGGTAGACAGCAATGGCCACCGTCAGCCTTCCTACAACGCTTCGTGTGACGTAAGATATAAAATCTGCGCAATACAATTTCCAAAATTTCCACTTTGCGCCGATCTGTTTGCAGTCGTTATTATAGTCGGCAATTGTCGGAAGCTAAATTTCCACAATTTGAACTGAGGAATCATGGGAATTATCTGGCGCACGCAGTCTGGCCCGCTACGATACGGTGACTCAGAAAACCGGTTGTGCTGACAGCGGAATCAACATTCATTTCGTTAGATCCAAACTTCTGCCCAACGTAGGCCTGCATGTACTTTCGACTCCTGTTGTTTTCTTTTACACATTAGTTCGACATCGTAAATGGACAATACATCGTTTATTGAATTACAATCGAGTATGGTCGTAGTTCATTTATTTTGGGGGCCCAGGTCTAAAGTACCTTATAAACTCTGGGAGATAATACGGAAAGTTCATTTATTTGCTTTTCTTCTGAACTGATGTCCCCTACCTACTTATACTTTTTTTTTTCATTTTCTTTTATTGTCATCTAAAATCCCAAAATCCATAATCTATCATGTTCGTCCGAACTACAAACATTTGGTGATACGAATGGCTTTATTTTTACACAATATATCAACAACAAGTTTGAATCGGGTCGAATTCAAAGGAATGTCCTGATGCACTCGTCATAAGCCTCAATTTTCCGCGGTAAGCGTGGGAGATCATTATTTGACGTAACCAACTCTGGCGACGAATGAACTTTCGATTTTCTTACTACCGAAGTTCAAAATACTACAGAAATATCGCGGGAGACGCAGGCGTGCCTTATAAGGACTATCAGGAGTTTTACCAACGTGCCACAAAGGCAAATGGTTGGCCACCAGACTCAGAAGCACAAGCCCCATTATATGTAATGACTAGACCCAGAGACAAAACGAAAGTGGAAAGCTGATGCGTTCGTGACTATGAGATCATTCAGCTCGGCTTCCCCAGTTCTGTTCTCTTGTTTAATCAAATAAATGTATCAACTTGGGTTACATTTCGTTGAATAAATATTATTGATGACGGGAGGTTTGCATCAGGAGTGTAAGAAGAACGAATATTCATAGAATGCCACAACTGACAATTTAGCGGAGTGCTTATTTGCTTATGAATAGACTTCCTGAATACATCTAGAGGGATATATCAATTAATTATTATTGTTACCAGTGTTCGTAACTAACCGACAACACATATTTTGTTACCATGAAAGTACAAATAAATCAACCCAACATCGCCACGAGGAGTTAACATAGGCGAGCCGCGATTTTGATAATTTTCAGTGACATGCAGTGTCACGGCCTCATAAAACTCCCATGATTCATTGCGTCACCTTCGGGTTGACTTGGGACGCTGGAGTTGCATTCGAGGCTGTATGAGTCGTTTCCTGAAATTCCAAAATCTTCTTCCCTGGCAGTTCGCCAGTTCCCGCTAGGAGGATGCGCTTTTACGGATAACATGCCGTCGATGATACTGAATACATCCTTGGACACTTCTAGTTTTATGGACTTCTGACAACATGTAAATGCCCAGTTATAATCCAGCGCAAAAAAAAGTCGGTAAATTGAACGAAATATTTTTGCGTACAATCCAGGGCCTGAATATACCCTTACATATGACAAGATCGGAATATACCCCTACATAGGACATGGCCGGAAATTATATATAAACCCCAATATGATATGACCGAATCATACCCCTATATAAGAATCAGTGGAAAGCTGGTTCTGTTGATTTGATTACTTGAGCGAATACAGATTTTAGGGAATATTGTCTCTAAGAAACACAAATAAATGACAAAGTCAAGATATGCTGGAATACCAATGGTTAACATGCCCACATGATTCCAGACACTGACAGACTGGTTTTCGTTTCGGCCTAAAAAATTTCCAGTGCTCGAATATTTTCAAATATGGTCATCAACTCTAGACATGGGCCCCCTGGCTACATGACAGGAGGTCCAATTTGACGGTACGCACCCCGATACATTCCTGTCGTTACATATATTTGGTCACGGACCAGGAGGGCAATGTTATTTCAGCTGGTGATTTTAGCTAGGACGTGAGTGGAATTTTAATGTGATTGTTTTTAAGCGCGAACGCCAGTCTGGCTTTCAGTTCAGTTTCTCCTAACAGTAGGGAATTTTTCGTGGTTACTCAGAACATGACAGGTATTCCAAAAATGGTAAAGATATTTTTTGCTTGCCGATGACCTGCTGTTCACCCGCTCCATGTTATAAACATAGGGGAGAGATCATGAGAACAACCCGCGTGTACCGCGTGCTGTGCACCAGTGTCGCCAGCACGGGAGCAAAACAGCATTCCCCAAGGATTAATGTGGAAAGAACCAGTATTCAAACACGCTTTCATTGTGAAGGTTTACACTTGAAAACAAAGTGCGTCAAATAATTAATTCTTGCCACTGAAGAGAGAAAAGTTTTACTTTATTAATTTCTTAATCTTATTTCTCAGCATCTGGTTGCAGCTACTTTCTTGGCGAAGCCTTGAGCACCAAATAATGTCACACCAACGTCACTTAGAATTCTGAAATATCTCAAAGTGTAAGGTTCCTCGTATCGTCAAAATTAAAAGAGCAATGATAAGATGAAGTTTCTATTTTTATATGAGTAAGTGAGTGAGTGAGTGAGTGAATGAGTGAATAGAATTTAACGTCGCTTTCAACAATATTTCAGCTAGATCACGACGAACCAACTAAGCACCACCCAGCCCAGTTGTGTTCCTGCTACTTCAAAGAAGAAATCCTTGAAGCAGCATGGAACCAGGCACAAGACACAGACAGGACGCTTACATGGTGTAATAAAGACAAGTGATATTACAGTGCTAGACATCACATATCAAGTTCCTGTTGGTTCTCAGCAAAATGCAACAGGAACCAGAACTCACCCAACCACCCATTATTTTTATAACTATCAACATTGAATATATGAACACCTTCCACAATTGTATTAGATCGATGAGTTGTGCTACTTTAACAATGCACACCTCGCAGGGGGAATTGTGTTGGGCTAATCTGAATATGGCGTTTCAATCTCTGATACAGCCGCATCAGCTCAAGACAGCCTCGTTTTCGTGCAGCACAATTAAGCGGTGGCTATATGGTTGCTTCGGATAAGACACAGAAATTAATACTTTTTCATCCTCAGTGGCAAGAGACATTTGATACACTTTATATTATAGGTGGAGAACTTTAAAAATAGAAACGTATTTAATTTGAGTGAATTATTCCTTTAAATGGGTTGCCATTTGAGTGAATTTATCGCCTGGGTCGAAACCCAAAAAGGAAAAAAAATAAGAAAAATAAATCGAAACTGAAGCAGCAGGCATGTCATTCTTCAGCCACCGTATATTTTGTTTTATCTTTTAGCGCTTTCAAGAACTTTAAAGTATCTAAAAGCGATCAGAAATAGTGAATAAATACAATCTATATCGCATTAACATTATGAGAGACATTTACAACATCAGAAGTACATAAAACTAAAAGTGCCCAAGGATCACTAGGTAGACAGCAATGGCCACCGTCAGCCTTCCTACAACGCTTCGTGTGACGTAAGATATAAAATCTGCGCAATACAATGTCCAAAATTTCCACTTTGCGCCGATCTGTTTGCAGTCGCTATTATAGTCGGCAATTGTCGGAAGCTAAATTTCCACAATTTGAACTGAGGAATCATGGGAATTATCTGGCGCACGCAGTCTGGCCCGCTACGATACGGTGACTCAGAAAACCGGTTGTGCTGACAGCGGAATCAACATTCATTTCGTTAGATCCAAACTTCTGCCCAACGTAGGCCTGCATGTACTTTCGACTCCTGTTGTTTTCTTTTACACATTAGTTCGACATCGTAAATGGACAATACATCGTTTATTGAATTACAATCGAGTATGGTCGTAGTTCATTTATTTTGGGGGCCCAGGTCTAAAGTACCTTATAAACTCTGGGAGATAATACGGAAAGTTCATTTATTTGCTTTTCTTCTGAACTGATGTCCCCTACCTACTTATACTTTTTTTTTTCATTTTCTTTTATTGTCATCTAAAATCCCAAAATCCATAATCTATCATGTTCGTCCGAACTACAAACATTTGGTGATACGAATGGCTTTATTTTTACACAATATATCAACAACAAGTTTGAATCGGGTCGAATTCAAAGGAATGTCCTGATGCACTCGTCATAAGCCTCAATTTTCCGCGGTAAGCGTGGGAGATCATTATTTGACGTAACCAACTCTGGCGACGAATGAACTTTCGATTTTCTTACTACCGAAGTTCAAAATACTACAGAAATATCGCGGGAGACGCAGGCGTGCCTTATAAGGACTATCAGGAGTTTTACCAACGTGCCACAAAGGCAAATGATTGGCCACCAGACTCAGAAGCACAAGCCCCATTATATGTAATGACTAGACCCAGAGACAAAACGAAAGTGGAAAGCTGATGCGTTCGTGGCTATGAGATCATTCAGCTCGGCTTCCCCAGTTCTGTTCTCTTGTTTAATCAAATAAATGTATCAACTTGGGTTACATTTCGTTGAATAAATATTATTGATGACGGGAGGTTTGCATCAGGAGTGTAAGAAGAACGAATATTCATAGAATGCCACAACTGACAATTTAGCGGAGTGCTTATTTGCTTATGAATAGACTTCCTGGATACATCTAGAGGGATATATCAATTAATTATTATTGTTACCAGTGTTCGTAACTAACCGACAACACATATTTTGTTACCATGAAAGTACAAATAAATCAACCCAACATCGCCACGAGGAGTTAACATAGGCGAGCCGCGATTTTGATAATTTTCAGTGACATGCAGTGTCACGGCCTCATAAAACTCTCATGATTCATTGCGTCACCTTCGGGTTGACTTGGGACGCTGGAGTTGCATTCGAGGCTGTATGAGTCGTTTCCTGAAATTCCAAAATCTTCTTCCCTGGCAGTTCGCCAGTTCCCGCTAGGAGGATGCGCTTTTACGGATAACATGCCGTCGATGATACTGAATACATCCTTGGACACTTCTAGTTTTATGGACTTCTGACAACATGTAAATGCCCAGTTATAATCCAGCGCAAAAAAAAGGCGGTAAATTGAACGAAATATTTTTGCGTACAATCCAGGGCCTGAATATACCCTTACATATGACAAGATCGGAATATACCCCTACATAGGACATGGCCGGAAATTATATATAAACCCCAATATGATATGACCGAATCATACCCCTATATAAGAATCAGTGGAAAGCTGGTTCTGTTGATTTGATTACTTGAGCGAATACAGATTTTAGGGAATATTGTCTCTAAGAAACACAAATAAATGACAAAGTCAAGATATGCTGGAATACCAATGGTTAACATGCCCACATGATTCCAGACACTGACAGACTGGTTTTCGTTTCGGCCTAAAAAATTTCCAGTGCTCGAATATTTTCAAATATGGTCATCAACTCTAGACATGGTCCCCCTGGCTACATGACAGGAGGTCCAATTTGACGGTACGCACCCCGATACATTCCTGTCGTTACATATATTTGGTCACGGATCAGGAGGGCAATGTTATTTCAGCTGGTGATTTTAGCTAGGACGTGAGTGGAATTTTAATGTGATTGTTTTTAAGCGCGAACGCTGTGAAGCCTGTCCAGTCTGGCTTTCAGTTCAGTTTCTCCTAACAGTAGGGAATTTTTCGTGGTTACTCAGAACATGACAGGTATTCCAAAAATGGTAAAGATATTTTTTGCTTGCCGATGACCTGCTGTTCACCCGCTCCATGTTATAAACATAGGGGAGAGATCATGAGAACAACCCGCGTGTACCGCGTGCTGTGCACCAGTGTCGCCAGCACGGGAGCAAAACAGCATTCCCCAAGGATTAATGTGGAAAGAACCAGTATTCAAACACGCTTTCATTGTGAAGGTTTACACTTGAAAACAAAGTGCGTCAAATAATTAATTCTTGCCACTGAAGAGAGAAAAGTTTTACTTTATTAATTTCTTAATCTTATTTCTCAGCATCTGGTTGCAGCTACTTTCTTGGCGAAGCCTTGAGCACCAAATAATGTCACACCAACGTCACTTAGAATTCTGAAATATCTCAAAGTGTAAGGTTCCTCGTATCGTCAAAATTAAAAGAGCAATGATAAGATGAAGTTTCTATTTTTATATGAGTAAGTGAGTGAGTGAGTGAGTGAATGAGTGAATAGAATTTAACGTCGCTTTCAACAATATTTCAGCTAGATCACGACGAACCAACTAAGCACCACCCAGCCCAGTTGTGTTCCTGCTACTTCAAAGAAGAAATCCTTGAAGCAGCATGGAATCAGGCACAAGACACAGACAGGACGCTTACATGGTGCAATAAAGACAAGTGATATTACAGTGCTAGACATCACATATCAAGTTCCTGTTGGTTCTCAGCAAAATGCAACAGGAACCAGAACTCACCCAACCACCCATTATTTTTATAACTATCAACATTGAATATATGAACACCTTCCACAATTGTATTAGATCGATGAGTTGTGCTACTTTAACAATGCACACCTCGCAGGGGGAATTGTGTTGGGCTAATCTGAATATGGCGTTTCAATCTCTGATACAGCCGCATCAGCTCAAGACAGCCTCGTTTTCGTGCAGCACAATTAAGCGGTGGCTATATGGTTGCTTCGGATAAGACACAGAAATTAATACTTTTTCATCCTCAGTGGCAAGAGACATTTGATACACTTTATATTATAGGTGGAGAACTTTAAAAATAGAAACGTGTTTAATTTGAGTGAATTATTCCTTTAAATGGGTTGCCATTTGAGTGAATTTATCGCCTGGGTCGAAACCCAAAAAGGAAAAAAAATAAGAAAAATAAATCGAAACTGAAGCAGCAGGCATGTCATTCTTCAGCCACCGTATATTTTGTTTTATCTTTTAGCGCTTTCAAGAACTTTAAAGTATCTAAAAGCGATCAGAAATAGTGAATAAATACAATCTATATCGCATTAACATTATGAGAGACATTTACAACATCAGAAGTACATAAAACTAAAAGTGCCCAAGGATCACTAGGTAGACAGCAATGGCCACCGTCAGCCTTCCTACAACGCTTCGTGTGACGTAAGATATAAAATCTGCGCAATACAATGTCCAAAATTTCCACTTTGCGCCGATCTGTTTGCAGTCGTTATTATAGTCGGCAATTGTCGGAAGCTAAATTTCCACAATTTGAACTGAGGAATCATGGGAATTATCTGGCGCACGCAGTCTGGCCCGCTACGATACGGTGACTCAGAAAACCGGTTGTGCTGACAGCGGAATCAACATTCATTTCGTTAGATCCAAACTTCTGCCCAACGTAGGCCTGCATGTACTTTCGACTCCTGTTGTTTTCTTTTACACATTAGTTCGACATCGTAAATGGACAATACATCGTTTATTGAATTACAATCGAGTATGGTCGTAGTTCATTTATTTTGGGGGTCCAGGTCTAAAGTACCTTATAAACTCTGGGAGATAATACGGAAAGTTCATTTATTTGCTTTTCTTCTGAACTGATGTCCCCTACCTACTTATACTTTTTTTTTTCATTTTCTTTTATTGTCATCTAAAATCCCAAAATCCATAATCTATCATGTTCGTCCGAACTACAAACATTTGGTGATACGAATGGCTTTATTTTTACACAATATATCAACAACAAGTTTGAATCGGGTCGAATTCAAAGGAATGTCCTGATGCACTCGTCATAAGCCTCAATTTTCCGCGGTAAGCGTGGGAGATCATTATTTGACGTCACCAACTCTGGCGACGAATGAACTTTCGATTTTCTTACTACCGAAGTTCAAAATACTACAGAAATATCGCGGGAGACGCAGGCGTGCCTTATAAGGACTATCAGGAGTTTTACCAACGTGCCACAAAGGCAAATGATTGGCCACCAGACTCAGAAGCACAAGCCCCATTATATGTAATGACTAGACCCAGAGACAAAACGAAAGTGGAAAGCTGATGCGTTCGTGACTATGAGATCACTCAGCTCGGCTTCCCCAGTTCTGTTCTCTTGTTTAATCAAATAAATGTATCAACTTGGGTTACATTTCGTTGAATAAATATTATTGATGACGGGAGGTTTGCATCAGGAGTGTAAGAAGAACGAATATTCATAGAATGCCACAACTGACAATTTAGCGGAGTGCTTATTTGCTTATGAATAGACTTCCTGGATACATCTAGAGGGATATATCAATTAATTATTATTGTTACCAGTGTTCGTAACTAACCGACAACACATATTTTGTTACCATGAAAGTACAAATAAATCAACCCAACATCGCCACGAGGAGTTAACATAGGCGAGCCGCGATTTTGATAATTTTCAGTGACATGCAGTGTCACGGCCTCATAAAACTCCCATGATTCATTGCGTCACCTTCGGGTTTGGGACGCTGGAGTTGCATTCGAGGCTGTATGAGTCGTTTCCTGAAATTCCAAAATCTTCTTCCCTGGCAGTTCGCCAGTTCCCGCTAGGAGGATGCGCTTTTACGGATAACATGCCGTCGATGATACTGAATACATCCTTGGACACTTCTAGTTTTATGGACTTCTGACAACATGTAAATGCCCAGTTATAATCCAGCGCAAAAAAAAAGTCGGTAAATTGAACGAAATATTTTTGCGTACAATCCAGGGCCTGAATATACCCTTACATATGACAAGATCGGAATATACCCCTACATAGGACATGGCCGGAAATTATATATAAACCCCAATATGATATGACCGAATCATACCCCTATATAAGAATCAGTGGAAAGCTGGTTCTGTTGATTTGATTACTTGAGCGAATACAGATTTTAGGGAATATTGTCTCTAAGAAACACAAATAAATGACAAAGTCAAGATATGCTGGAATACCAATGGTTAACATGCCCACATGATTCCAGACACTGACAGACTGGTTTTCGTTTCGGCCTAAAAAATTTCCAGTGCTCGAATATTTTCAAATATGGTCATCAACTCTAGACATGGTCCCCCTGGCTACATGACAGGAGGTCCAATTTGACGGTACGCACCCCGATACATTCCTGTCGTTACATATATTTGGTCACGGACCAGGAGGGCAATGTTATTTCAGCTGGTGATTTTAGCTAGGACGTGAGTGGAATTTTAATGTGATTGTTTTTAAGCGCGAACGCTGTGAAGCCTGTCCAGTCTGGCTTTCAGTTCAGTTTCTCCTAACAGTAGGGAATTTTTCGTGGTTACTCAGAACATGACAGGTATTCCAAAAATGGTAAAGATATTTTTTGCTTGCCGATGACCTGCTGTTCCCTTTGTGGGTGGGAGGCGGTCTGCAAGGTCATGGACTAACGTAGTCCAGGGAGCGGTTAAGTCTAATGTTACAAACTGCATTAGTGAAATCTTGGCTCCTCCAACAACGACATCTATGGATCGTATTTTATGCTGTCTCATCGTCGATGACGTCCTCCTCTTTGGCCTTCCATATATGTGTACGCAGCCTGGTGAGACAATTGTACGCATGTTCTAGGAATAGCTAGATAGCCAAGCGATACTGATCATGTTCAGGAAGTTAGGGTCAAGCTATCTGGGTTTCTATTTCGCCATAACCCATTTTATCTTTGTAAAATCTCCGGGGTATGTGTGCCTTGTATATGTGGTTTTCTCTAAGCTCAGAAAGTATCCTTGTTACCGGTGGCGATGTCAGAGTTGAGCATATCCGCTCGGTGATGTTGTATAAGATCTGGCGTTGGACATTGAATGCGGTTTCCAAAGGTATTCGATGGCATGGTAACCTATTCAATTTGAAAAAAAATATATGGTGTGGTAATAACGCGCTAGCCAAGCTTCGAGACGGCAGATTCTTCGTAAAATTGTTCTGCTCACACGATATTTGTATTGTCCGGATAAATTATTGTCGCCATTTTTACTTGTGACATATTACTTTGAATATCAGTGTTTCGTGTTTATCGTGTTTTATGTTTATTTACCAAATGTGCTGTTTGAATCTCGGAAAAATGAGATGGATTTATTTTATGTTTTAACATCACTTTATCGTCTACAATGCAGACTGCTGTGATAGATAGATCAACTTTATTTTACAAGGTTTACACAATCTAGCAAGAAATTCTAATGCATCATTGTGGGTTTGAATGGCTCTCAAAGTAGTATTCATCTACAGCATTGAACAATCACATACACCTCATATATATATTCAAAGGAAGTGCCATAAGTTCATCACGGTCACATTTCATTTTATCATGTTACATATAGTGAATGTCTGGAAACTTGGTCGCTGCTGGAGACAGGCAACGTGTCAGTCTCACCTACATGTGATTCACCAGACCAAATCATCCATAGAAAACTTGTGACGTATTCCAAAAGAGATACTGAATGAATATTCTTCTAATATAAATGTGGTTCACACCTGAATGATGTGCGGCTAAAAACAGGCATGGGTTCGGGTCTTCGGTCATAAATAGATGCAAAATCTTTAACAATTACAACGCATATATGAGAAGTGGGATGAGGTGCCGACATACTGACAGAGCCACATGACTTCACAGTATAGTCTTCTGGTTAACCTATCCTAGAGCACATACCAAAAATCTAACGATTCGTGATATGTGTTGTATCTCAGGTACGCTTTTATTGTACCTGTTCATGTGGAAACTTGGATGACATAACCACACGTAGCACCGGCATAAGCGGTATTAGATACAAATCTAGAGAGCTATGATGGAAATGCTCTGACAACTCTTATATTGGTAATTGGTGAGCTGTGCCGCTGTGACAACTCGTGCCACTGGGGGATTCGAAGATACAATGTTTTAACTAATAATCCCAGTCGTCTTCCCTGAACATGATTGAAATTAATTATCTTTCATCACCTCTAAATATGATCGCATTATTATCTTGATCTAGATTACATTATTATCTTGATCTAGATTATACCAGCTTCCACCTCCTCTGTACCAGATATTAGAGAAAAACTTCATTCAATCGCCACCACTGACGTGTCGGTGACGCCATACGTATGAATCCATTACCGATAGTGTTCTCTTTGCACAGCTAGACACATTACATATTGAGCTGTCACAGTGTCGCGCATCAGGTGTAAACAATCCTATCTAGACATGACGGTGTGTTTGTTGCCAATTCACGGCAGTTATATGATTTATGTGCTATCTATAATCCAGTGAAATTTTGTGAAAAATATTCTGTCCAGGGATTGTGTCTCCCGAATTATTTCTAATACAGCTATAAATGGGTGATTTTAGCGAATTTTGCCTATACACATGAACGAATAATGTTTAGGAGATTATTGTATCGGTATACATACAAATGAAACATCCAGGAGACCTTATTCGCCCATCACTGGAGTGCTCATTTGGCCATGAGATGCTTCTTGCTTCAAAACTTCCAATTGGACTGCTAAACTAACCTTAGACAAAGCTTTCATAGTCCTCAGCTTTAACTGGTCATGCTTAAGAGTCCCAGAGACCTAGCCAGCGGTGATCCAGCTTTAAAAAAGTGATTTTTCGTTTTTAAGGATTATTCAACTATAAATTTCACTTGATCATTTAGAGAAAACGCGAACATGGAAAAACTATTTATTTCTGATGAAAATGAGTGTTTAAGGATACAGAGCCCTCCTGCAAACAATTGTACACGCCCTCTTGAATTTGTCTATATACAGCTAAAAATAAACCTCATAGTTTTGGCAAAGTATACATCCGTTGAAAGAGTATTTCTCAAGGATTTAGGACCAAGAGCTCGACTCCATTTCGCATTTTGCAAATTGCTTCAAACCCCATTTAAACATTCACATTAGTGTAAATCTCTTGTTATACAATCTGCCCGGGTAGCCGTCAGCACATGCGCACATGACTTGAGGATTCCAGTATGGTGTGCAGTAACTCTTAACGGCGCAATTGTAACAAGTGTATCTTAAGCATACGTCAGGTACTAATGTCACAATTTTGACAACACCAGGCGACTCTCTCACACTAAATAATAGTAGCGTGCACGTTGACGCTTCTTGCCACACCGGAGGACGAGTAATTATTTGATAAAATAATATATCACACATCATTATCAAGCATATATGAATGATGGGTCGACACCCAGGAATAATTGTCCGCTGCTGGGAATGATTGACCGTTATACAGGAATACTGTTCCTCCCACGTATGATGGTTCGCCCACCCAGAACTGGCTGTTCGCCACTTGTCATCACGCAGGAATGGTGGTTTGGCCTTCAGGAATGGTTGTTCCACCGCTAGGCCAGATTGTTTTTACTACTGGGATTACGGGCCCGCTGACGGACGCATCCGAGAAAGTGAAAAAAAGTGAAAATCGCCTTTTTCTTAATTCAGTCGGTCCGCCGCATTAGTGTTTGAAGGAATTCCATGTGTTATATGACAAGGAAAAACACAGAATAAGTAGGTCATAGTACTTTACAATGGAGATTTGGCAGAATTGTTGAAAATATTCCTTCATCCTACTCCCGCTGACAGTATAATACCGCCTGTCATCGTTGCTTACTGGAGAGGAAACCCGTGTGAATTGGCCTTATGTGGATGATGTACTAAGTTCCCGAGTTCCTACCCTCATGAACTGTTGATGTTCTATGACAGCATAAGTTCCTAGGAACAATTTCACGTACAACAGCTGACAGCATGAAGAGTGGCCAACAAACAACGTGGCCAACGTTTTTCTGAGTTTTGGGGGGCACAAAACGGCCCGAGCTGATGACGAAGCTGATTCCTCAAACCTCGGATGATAATCAAACATGCTAAATACCAGACGAAATGTCAAAGGCAGATGAAGTTGATATGGCGGTTGTAGAACAACAACCATCCTCAGAATCGCGTGTAGAATCGAATGAAAACAATCGACCAGTGCTTCAACGAAATTCTATCGCTTTCAAGATCCGTGGAGACAAATTAGATCCTGTCTGCATTTAATAATTAAAGTACTGTGAGCTTTTTCTTGAATTTGACAAATCAAAGAAGCCAAATTGCAACTTGCTTGTGTGACATAACACTATAATCCGAAGAGAAAATGATCTTGTATAAATAGAGGATGTGTAAGATGTTATTCTCAAGTGTATTAGTTTTTTCTTCAAGTCTCCTCCGTTGTGGAAATTTGCATTTGGCAGGAGTAATAAAAATTGGAATACTGGATTTATTTTTCCATCCTGCGTTGTAATTTTTTTTTTTTTGATAGACACCCGTAATCCAAGTAATAAAAACATCCGGCCATAGGAATGATTGGCTGACTGATCAGAATAATCACTACCATAAATAATGATAGCTGGAATGATTTCCCAATATATGTGAGGGCACGGTTAGTCCAGTGGTTAACATCTCGGACTCTTACCAATGCGGCCCGGGTTCGATTCCGCATGGCGTCGACTCGGTCGTATGTGAGATGGGTTTTCTGGTCCCAGACCGTGCTCGTGGGTTTCCCTCCGGGTACTCCGGCTTTCCTCCCACACCGCAAAACCAGATGTATGATTGTGAGATATGTTTCTGTGTATGAATGTGCTCGGCCCAGTGGAAGATTGGCTTATAGCCAAACTGGCTCCTCTGCTGGGAATGATTGACCGCCATATAGGAATAACGCTCCTCGCTCAGTTGACCGCCACTAGAAGTAATTGTCCAATATATATGAATGATTGTTCGACACCCATGCAGAAATTATTGTTCGCCCATGGGAATGGTAGACTTACATACATGAATAATGGTTTATCTCAGGAATCATAGTCCCCCCACCCAGGAATGATTGCTCGGCCTATATGGATGATGGTCTGTCACTAGGAATGTTTGATCGACATACAGGAGTAAACAGTCTCACTTCAGGAATGGTTGTCCGCCAATAGAACTAATTGCCCATGATTTTGGAATGACGGCTTGACCTTTAGGAGTGGTTTCCCTCCCCTGAGAAATATTGACAGCTACACAGGAATGATGATCCTACCCACAGATATAAGTGTCCTGTAATATAAGAATGATGGTCCTGTTACCAGGAATGATGTATCATCCTCCAGGAATGATGTATCATCCTCCAGGAATGATGTATCATCCTCCAGGAATGATGTATCATCCTCCAGGAATGATGCATGAGTATCAATGACAAAGGTTTGCCTCATCGAATATGCGCGAATGTTTCTTAACATGTTTCTCCCCAGGCAGAACAACGGTTGGTTCCATTACAAACGTAAACTGAAGTCAGTCTGGCCGGGGAAAGTTTTTCTGGTCAAACCAGATTGGAAATATAATTGGTGTTTTGATTGACGCAAAAGTTTTTGGATTTACAGTACAATAATGCGTCCTATACAAACGATGCACATGAAATTTGCCTGGTTTAATTGCTGATCATGGACCGTCACCGCTGATGCTAATAGTAACCGGTGTATCAAATGTTTACTTATCTGTCAGTCTCGCTTGCAGACCTTGTACGGTGACAGGTGCCGTATGAAGATATAGTGATTCGGCCAAATTGGTGATCACTTAACTTAAGTTTTCTACAAATGTTTTATCAAGTAAGGTGATTGAGACGTACGTTAAATACACGCAACATTTAAGGATGTCGGCTGTTTCTCCTATTGGGTTATCTCCCTTTCCTAGGTTAAGAGATAGGAATTTTCTTGAAAAGCCTTCTAGCTGAGAATTTTGCCCAGCAACATCCATCCAATTTGAACATTTTGATAGACGTCATTTTTTGGTCTATTTTTCGGTCGGATTTTCTGATTTTTTTTGTTTATGCCATTTCCCCGCAAAAACTGCATGATAAATTAGTAAATATTAATGTGATGTGAAATAAAATAGTTTTTGTCCTCTTTTCGTCGCGGAAAAGCAGAAATTTTGAAGAAATATGACAAAAACATCACTTTTCTTGTACCCCCACGTGGCCGCCATCTTGAATTTACCCATGATCCTCTACTCGGGGGGTTATGCAAATAGGTTCAAAATGACCCCAATATGATAAGCGATAAAGTCAAGGAGTTTTAGCTCTCCATTTTTTGTCGTTCCGGAGATAGCGCAGAAAGTTTGGTAGGGGGGCGCCCCCTCCCCCCCCCCAGGCCAGGTAGGGTTAATGTTGCCTACAGGTAAAAAATGCACACAGCAACATACATTATTCAAAAAGTTAATTACTTTGATTTACCAGCAGAGAACATACTTAAAGGGTGGTGGAAAATGAAGTCGGCGTACTGATAAAGAGTCATATGACCCACAGGCAAATTTACTGACTGCATATTTCTAAAAATACTACAAGAACCAGAAGTGATTATTTGTATCCCAGCCACGCTTTTATTGTAGCTGTTTATGTGAACATATTGAATGACATTACCACACGGCCCCTAGTACCGGCTTGAACGGTATTAGATGCAAATATGTTAGAACCATGATACAATAGTCCTCGTCATCCGGTAATAATAAATAAGCATAGTGGATCAGTCAAACTTTAAATTCAAGTCAAAAGTCTCATCTATTGGTGTTTACATGGCAACAGAAATAATTCGTTATCGCTATTTTCGGCATCGTGATATCCCATGACATATATATAGCCAGTTACGTAGTCCAAATCCTTACTTGAGAATCCGACTGGTTTGATTCGTCAATATTGGTCATATATTGTGTTACGGAGCAATTTCCACAGACACGCTAGAGACGGCGCAACCCCATAGACCGTGATAAGCCAAGTTTCACAACGATCGGTTAAGCGGTTCAGAAGAAGATCTTGTGTGGATTTAGCTTGAGTCCAAAATGACCGCCGGGACATTCGATCAATCAGCTTTATGTGATTGTGTAAATCACCGTGTACATTTGTGGCTTCATGGGTTCAGTGGAATCGACAAACTACATGTAGTGTCACAATTGCGCATGATTGTCTCTGAAATATAGAGTATATGCTATTCAATATGTGAAGAAGCACAGCGACCCTGACGCCGCAAAGCGAAACTAATGACATTATTCAGGTTGGTTCATGCACCAGAGATAGATTCCTAACTTCGCACGGAACCTGAGATATCATATGCGAGGTGTTCCATCAGATCATTACTGGTTCACGGATTAGGTTGAATATATTATGCTCTTTGTAGAGACATTAACGACTGAGACGTACACTGTTAACCAACCGTTGTCAGAAGAACGACAATAAGAAAATGTCATCAATATTTCATTGTGCACTCAGAGCCGCTAGCTAATGTCACAGTTGTGTCATTAGTAGTTGACTCTATATGCAGAATGGCCTGTTGATGATACAGTTGTGAAATTAGCTAGCTAATTGACGACTGCTTATGACGCACTTGTCGCAATTGCTATACAGAGATGGCTGACAGGAATCCATTCTAAAAGATGGGGTTCAAGTGAGATGAGAATTCATTGATCTGTCGCTTCCACGAATATTTTTTAGAAAAGAATATGTTGGAATATAGCTGCGAATTCTGCATCCCTTTCGACCCCCGTCCATATACATGTAGGCAGACAGAGGGACAGACAACAATTTCAGGCGAATAGTTGCTAGGTGATGGACCATGTCCGTTTTATCCAGGTTATTCTACTGGGCGTACTGTATTTCCCTCGCGTGTTTAGAAATTAGCATTAACATTGTTGAATAATAAATAAGAATTATTCATCAAGAAATATCAGCGAGAGTCTCATTGAACTAACAGTATCTCTATACAGCTCGAACTTCCGCGTTTTGCAAATCTTGTGGTAATTTGTTAATATGGCCGTGTACCGTAACTGAATTATGATGTGTGGCTGTTATCTTGACTGGGATCCTGAATGTAATATCTGCGGCTGGCACTGTCGAATTCTGATGAATGGTATTGTAGAAGGCAAGAAATGTAATCGACCTGAGTGAACATCGATTACTGTTATTTGTAATTCAATATAAAAAGTGGTGCATTAGTATATTAATAGGCAATCCTGTCAGACAGGAAGAACTGGGGTCTGTATGAACAGAGTCTCAGCCTTTTATAATCACCAAGTTCTGGCAATGACAGGGGGGGGGCGGGGGGGTTCATCTTCAGTACACTAAGTCAGTTCTACCTTAGCACTTCCAACTAGTTAGTTTGGCAGGGCGGAAGGGTTAACCATTTTCATATTTTGAATGTTTAGTGTCAGGGCAGATTGGGTATTGAACACATGAGATACTTCTAATTATCGGTGTCATATTTCACGTATATCAAACATTCCCATGTAAATTATATGAGAAATAGCTTAAAACCAACATAAAAAAACTTTAAACACTATTTTAGTGTATAAAACTTTAGAGTCATGTCCTGAGTCTCGGTTTCTCTCAGGAGGCTGGAGGATTTACTTGTACGATTTTCTTAAACAATGTCGATGTCATTTTGCCTTCCCGAAATTGCCTTTTACTATCGTTTCAACTGTAACCATTATATAAAAATATATTCCGGTATTTTCTGTTGGTTTGGGATTACACTATCTTAGTATAGCACCGATTCTAGTGCAGAAAATTGATCGAGTCTCGAGCGATTCGAAGCAGCAACCCCCAGAGTAAGGCACCTAATCGCCAGCACAATATGTCGGTGATCTAAACCACTCTGCCAACGGGCCTCCCACTAAAATAAGAGGTAGCAGACCGATAGTCTTGAAAGCGAACATTCTTTGCACTAGAATCGGTGCTATACTAAGACAGTGTAATCCCAAAATAACGAAAATACTGTTGTACGATCAATTTCTAAGGACCAACAAAAAATGTATTCCTTTGTATTCAGCTATGGGAGCTGTGTCATTACGATCATCAGAGGGGTAATGTATGTTCGCTTCAGCCCTATCGGGCCTGGGCTTTTTGGGGGCCCCCAGGCCTGGGGGGGGCCCTAAATATTTTTCTTACCCCTGGAGCTAGGGGACTGAAACTTATCACACCATACCCTTGGGTCAAGCTCTACCACAAAATGTGAAAAAATCCGAGATGGCCGAGTAGATGACGTCACAGTGACGTCATTTTCAAAAACGGCATTTTTTGGTCGATTTTCCGGTCAGATTTTCCGAATTTTTTATTTTTGCAATTTCTTCGCAAAAACTGCATGATAAATTAGTAAATATTAATGTGATGAGAAATAAAATAGTTTTTGCTCAATTTCATCGCAGAAACTTTGAAAAAAATATGACCAAAATATTGCTTTTCTGCTACCCCATGTGGCCGCCATCTTGGATTTACCCATGATCCTCTGCTCGGGGGGTCATGCAAATAGGTTCAAAATGAACCCAATATGACAAACTATAAAGTCCCGGAGTTTCTGCTCTCCATTTTTTGTTGTTCCGGATATAGCGCAGAAAGTTTGGTAGGGGGGGCCATAATGCCCCCCCCCCCCCCCCACCCCCGGCCAGATAGGTTTAAAGACTACCGGACTGCCACCTCCTATTTTGGTGGGAGACCCGCTGACCGAGTGGTTTAGGTCGCTGACATACAGTGCTGGCGATTAGGTGCCTTAATCTGGGGGTCGCTGGTTCGAACCCCGCGCGGGACCAATTTTCTGTACTGGAATCGATGCTATACTAAGATCATAGTGTAATTCCAAAATAACGAAAATACTGTTATACAATCACTTTCTGATGACAAACAGAAATATCTTCCTATGTATACAGCTATGGGAGCTGTGTCATTTCGACTATGAGAAGGGTACAGTATGTTCGCTTTCAAGACTACCGGTATACCACCTCCTGTCTTTTGGGAGGCCCGTTGGCCGAGTGGTTCAGAGAGCCGACATATAGTGCTGGTGGTCGCTGGTTCGAACCCCGCTCGAGATTCGACCAATTTTCTGCACTAGAATCGGTGCTATACTAAGATAGTGTAATCCCAAATTAACGAAAATACTGTTATACGATCGCTTTCTAATGACAAACCAAAAATATCTTCTTATGTATCATTACGACAATCAGATGGGTACTGTATGTTCGCTTTCAAGACTACCGGTTTGCTATACAATACAATCACTTTCTAATGACAAACACAATCTATCTTTCTGTGTATTCAGCTATGGGAGCTGTGTCATTACGACTATCAAAGGGGTACTGTATGTTCGCTTTAAAGACTACCGGTCTGCTATACAATACAATACAATCAATTTCTAATGACAAACAAAATCCCATAAAGACTATCAGAGGGATACTCTATGTTCGCTTTCAAGAACACCGGTCTGCTAACTCCTATCTTTTGGGAGGCCCGTTGGCCGAGTGGTTTAACCCTATCTGGCCTGGGCTTTTTGGGACCTGTCCAGGCCTTGGGGGAGGTGGGGGGGGGGGGCGAAATGGCCCTCCTAATTATTTTTCTTACCCCTTGAGCTAGGGGGCTGAAACTTATCACACTATACCCTTAGGTCAAGCTCTACCAGAAAATGTAAAAAAATCCAAGATGGCCGCTTTGATGACGTCACAGTGACGTCATTTTCTAAAACTGCATTTTTTGGTCATTTTTTTTAGTCAGATTTTTCCGATTTTTTTATTTTTGCAATTTCTCCGTAAAAACTACATGATAAATTAGTAAATATTAATGTGATGTGAAATAAAATAGTTTTGCCCACTTTTCATCGCAAAAAAAGCAGAAATTTTGAAGAAATATGACAAAAACATCACTTTTCTCGTACCCGACGTGGCCGCCATCTTGAATTTACCCATGATCCTCTGCTCAGGGGGTTATGCAAATGGGCTCAAAATGACCCCAATATGATAAGCTATTATGTCCCGGAGTTTCAGCACTCCATTTTTCGCCGTTCCGGAAATAGCGCAGAAAGTTTGGTAGGGGGCGCCATAATGCCCCCCCCCCCCCCCCCCCCTCAGACCAGATAGGGTTAAAGCGCCGACATGTAATGCTGGCGATTAATCCCAAAATAACGAAAATACTGTTTATCGACCAATTTCTAAATGACCAAAAAGAATCTTCCTATGTGTTCAGCGATGAGAGCTGTGTAATTACGATCATCAGACGGGTACTGTATGTTTTCTTTCACGACTACCGGTCTGCTACCTCCTATTTTGGTGGGAAACCCATTGACCGAGTGGTTTAGATCGACGACATATAGTGCTGGTGATTAGGTGCCTTACACTGGTGGTCGCTGCATGGTTTAAATCCCTCTTGGCACTCGACCAATTTTCTGCACTGGAATCTGTGCTATGCTAAGATAGTGTAATCCCAAAATAACGAAAATACTGTTATACATTGTACGATCACTTTCTAAATGACAAACTAAAAATATCCTCCTATGTATTCCGCTATGGGAGCTGTGGCATTACGAATATCAGAGGGGTACTGTATGTTCGCTTTCAAGACTACCGGTCTGCTACCTCCTATCTGTGTGGGAGGCCCGTTGACCAAGTGGTTTACATCGCCGACATATCGTGCCGGCTTTTAGGTGCCTTACTCTGAGGGTCGCTGGTTGGAATCCCGCTCAGGACTCGACCAATTCTCTTCATCAAAATCGGTGCTAGGAAAGGAAAGGACAGGCAACCTATATAAATATAGCTACATGTATTAATCTCAGCGGTCACGTTACCTGCACATGTGCAACCCCCAAATGCCACCCGACGGCGAGCCTGCATAAATTATACCTCGGTCCACTGGAGCGTGATCCGGAATGTTTGAATTAAATAAACATTTATTCTCATATTAATCCTCATAAATTTTCTATTCCCATCAAGTCAAAACATTCAGAATAATGCTCCTGGCTCTCAATCAGGATAAATCTTAGTGAGTCCTGTACCAGTTGAATGTATCTATATATTAATTAAAAGTGAGCATAAACCAGAGATTACGGGTGTCCTCGCATAGCATGTGCGCACAAACAAACATGTTAAAAACCAAAATTTAATTAGCGAAATAAAGAACCGTGAGCTGAATATTTCCCGCTATATGAGTCCTTATGGTTCACTCAAAGTAGCAACTAATCACTTGTTATATGATCAATTAGAACTGCAATCTTATTTCCAAGGACAGTTAATATCCATTGGCGATGTGATTAGTCGCAATACGTGGTCACAAACAACTATACAGGATATTACATGCATGTATTGGTATATTCAGTAATAATACTGCGGAAAATGTACAAAGTACAAATACGCCCAGACATGCACGAGGATACAATCCAGATAAGCTAGATAAACTTTTGAGATGATGCAACGACCTTGACATTTGACCTTAAAATAAATAGGTCAGATTGGAAGCACATGGATAACATACCTGTGAAGTTTCAAAATGTTTAGTGAATGATGGATTTTAGACATATCCCAGACAATGTTAGATTCGGTTTCAGAGAGCTGTGTCGTTGAACTTGGGGTTATTGACCTTGGTATCAATAGTATGAAGCCTGTACTTCTTTGAAGTGAAATGACTTAACGATTTCTAATTTATGATGTTAACAAGGATTTGTGAGGCACACACTCACAGAAGTAGCAAATCTATACCACGTGATCAAGGTGCAGGTTGGAGATAATATTAGACGACTTTGGAACTATATCAGCAACAAATGTGTGAAGTTTTGAGACGTTTGGTGAATAACACCTTAAAATAAAGTACTGACAATACAATTAGCTTTGGCAAACAAATAAAAATGGTCTCTTTACAATCACATGGATAACACACCAAAGGCGATTCGAGAAATTTGCTGTTTCACAACGTGACATTTGACCTAGCTATCAATAGCGTTAGACAAGTATTTGCCCATTATATTTACCCAGTATATCTTCAGTAAAACTTTGGAGTGAATGCTTTCGAAGTTGACTATTGTGCGAACAAGAACTTGTGACACGCACACACACACACATGGACGAGCAGCGATTCTATATTCCTTGACCGGTGTCCGACGGGGAATAAAATCTATAAGAAATGATTTATCATTAACTATATGTGATTATTTGGAAAGATTCCTCATTAAGCAATGCCATTTATAGAATGTTAATAGTCTAACCCGGATTTTCTCATCCAACAGAAGAGCCCACATACATGTAGTGTTCAAGTGGGAATATATTCTTGGATGAAAATCAAAAATCATGCTGTTTGCGCCAAATCTGTACAGGCATTAGCCATCAAATTCAGGAGAGTTAATTTTGCACTTTCTCTTAATTAATAATTGATACAACATATGGATAGACATTCACTTTCGTTGTAAAACAAGAAGCATTCCGTATACGGGTTCGTATGCCATTATCGCCGTTAATAAATCCCTTCGCTCTACCACAATGGACTTGGCCACAAACGGTTGAATGGGTGATAAATAAATAACGGTATAGTAATAATCATTCGAGTCCATAGCATACGTGTCCCCTAGTTATCATGTAAGGGCATGTTCAATAAAAGCCGAAATATGAAACATCTGTTAGCAGCCCATTTGCAAAGCAGTCCATTGAGGATTCCTTTGTTGAACAACCATGTTACATTTATAGCAATTTTCGAGGAAACGGGTTGGCTTTTCACACGTTTCGGCGAAAGATAAACTGCGTATGTCCCAAAATGCACGCTTTTCCCTTTCCCGGGGGGAGATTCCCTTCTATCATGGCCAGGTTTTGTTGGACAAAAGCCGACGCGACGTGGAACCCCAGACTTATTTCTATAACGTTGCTTTCCACTGTTCTGCCCACAACTTCGCATTACCATTAGTGTAAATGTACAACGAAACCTGATTGAGAAGATTAGTTGTGTGGACAGACACCTTTTCTCTGTCGGAGTATAAAAACTTGTAGCTCGATGATATTTTTCTCATACGGCTTTGAAAGATTGCCTCCTCTTTCGTGACCTATCGCCATCAAATTTGCAAGAATCATCAGAGTACACCATTACTTGATATCTCGCGGAATTATTTCTAATTTCTGCTCGACTCAGCTTCGTTCACTGTATAACCTATACACCAAGATTTCTCAGTGTTAGTATTGGAAAGACGAAAGAAGATGTCAAATTGCGGACTTCAGTTGACTTTTCTTATGATTTTTGGACTCTCTTTTGCAATGACGATATTTTCGTCATTAACGAGAGCAGAAACGAAGAGGGGATTTTCGGATAATTCTCAGGGGAGACTCAGCCACGATTTCGGCAAAAGGATGGACCTGGAAACTCTTCTTACTGGGCCAAAGTAAGTATTCTTTTTTCGGTTGTTTTTTTTTATTATTATTAAAACCCAATTATTGATAGGAAAACACTTGGTTATCCACATACAATAATTGAATCCACGACCCTACCAGAGATGCCTTACCAGCACAAAATTCACAACAACTTCTGCCATTTAAAAGGTTTGGACCCCATTTTAAACTTTACCCCTCCCAGAGTAGATAAAACTTGTTTTATTTAACCCTACCTGGCCTGGGGAGGAGCACTTTCCGCCCCCCTGTTGGTTTTTTGCTCTTATCCCCGGAACGACAAAACATTTAGAGCTGAGACTCCGAGATTTTGTAGATTGCCATATTGGGGTCATTTTGAGCCTACTTTGTATGGTCCCCCGAGTAGAGGATCATGGGTAAATTCCAAATGACGTCCATGTGAAATACCAGAAAGGTTTATTTTCGTCAGATTTCTTCAAATGTTTTGCTTTTCTGCATGGAAAAGTGGGCAAAACCTATTTTATTTCATATCAGATTATTATTTACTAATTTGTCACGCAGTTTTTGCAAAAAAAGACATAAATAAAAACGTTCGAAAATTCTGACCGAAAAATCGTCCCAAAATGCCTGTTTTGATAATGACGTCACTGTGGCGTCATCCTGGCGGCCATCTTAGAATTTTTACATTTTCTAGTAGAACTTGACTCAAAGATATAGTGTGATAAGTTCCAGCCATCTAGCGTTAGGGATAGCAAAAATATACTGCACCAGGCTGCGGTACGCCCCAAATCGTCCAGGCCAGATAGGGTTAACAGTAGTAGTGATGCAGAAAAGTGATGTTGGAGTGACTGGTGAGAGTGACCAGTATAATTTTTAGCCATGATAGAAACGAAAAATATAAAACATGTTTCCCAATCAAATTCACAATGATTATATCATACTTTTGCATCAATTTTCATTGTAACTCCATAACTAAGTATATATATGGAATGTCACACTTCCTAACTGTATCCATTTGGCTGATCCACCTCAGAAAGTTCGTAAACATGAATTTTGTATGTGTATTTCGTCCAATTTAGGGCATTATCCTTGAATCAATGTATTTGAAATTAATTCGTACAACCGCAATAATCAGATTGATTCAGCTTCTCTCATGATAACCATACAGTCAATGACGGAGCATTCTTCCGGCGTCAGAGTTTGTAACCTCCAAACCGTCCGTAAACGGTATATATGACAATAGGGGATATACAATCTGATGTCATGAGAATGTGACGGAGCAGCCATAGTCACAATGCCTTGAAACAGTAGAACTTACGCTGATAAAACTTGGGGCACCTGTCCCTTTCATGTTTTCCTGGATATTTCAAGTTTTATCACAGCATATAGAAATGGAACACCTGGTGTCTTAAACCGTTCTGCTTATGAAGGGTTGTGCGTTATGCGTCGTGCATTACTACCACGGCCCTGTCGATATAACCGGCAAATCCGACAATCGGTAGCACGCCGTCATCAACAAAAACTTGCAAGTTAAGTATCGACACTTTGCATCGTTATTCGTACAGGTATAACTGTAGCAAAACTTTCTGATCGACAGCAACGTTTATGACCAATAGCCTTAGTCTTTCCACCACAAAATGAATATGACTGCTTCGAGTTTTAACTATCATATACATGTACCAGTACTGGTGGATTTGGTGAGGTAGGCGAAGCGTAACTCAAAATAGTTTGCAATGGGGATCGGGTACCAGTGCAATGATTTTGATATGCCGACTTCAAACTTATTAGGCTTCTTTGGATGCAAAACTGTAGCATTTCTTGGTTCAGCTTCATGAAGTTTCGCGACGTGCAAGCAACTCGAGATATAGAGAATATGCTGCATTTATTTGGCCATGAGCTTTGACCCCCAAAATCAACAGGCTCTACAAGATCCGCATGAGCAGTAATGGTGAACTGAAACTACATAAATTATGATTATTTTTTTTGGTGTACAAGGACCTTGACCTCTCTCCAGCATTTAGAAGCCAGCCACGGTCCATATCCGCGTCCATGATCGAAAGACCATATTTGCTATAACAAATTTAATTCTGGCACATCTTTCGAAAATTTCGGTTATGTCTTTCATAACAAGTTTTGCACATATCGTTTACCAGTTCCTTTCCCTTCTACACAGCCAGAAAAAGGTGATACTTATCACCCTAAAATGGTAATGACAGCATCACCCAACAAAGGTGATGAATTAGAGCCATCACCCTTTTCCACCATCACCCTAAAAGGGTGATCAGCAATGAGTGCAAATTTTTTTGTCATCGCCCTAAAAAGGTGATAATCATCCCCCTAAAAGGATAACGACCTGGGCCATCACCCTAAAAGGGTGACGAAATTGGCCATCACACTTTTTCATCACATTTAACGGGTGATGAACAGGCATCATCACCATAAAAAGGTAATGGGCCATCACCATGAAAAGGTGATGGCCCATCACCGTTTTTCTTCCTGTGTACATCAATTCAATGAACGAGTATTTGCGACAATAAAAAGAAAAAATATCGCCACTATCGCAAAATATCGAAAATGGGCCTTTGATCCGTTTGAGACTTTACTTTTAACAAACAGATCTGATTCAAACGCTCGGAACTCAAATAAAAGTTAATCCGGAATGGGAAACATTCGACACTGAAAGAAATGTTGAAGAAATCTGTATTCAACCACTATGGTAGTTACTTCACTGTAGTTCCGCCACACCGTATTCAAATGGCACATGATAAAACGCTAAAAGATGCAACAGATTCAGGGAATCTTCATATTATAATTGCAGATCAGTTCAGGATATGGATGATTCGATTAGCTACTTCTACTCTCTTATGCCGTCTGCAGACTTCGCTGAAATCATTGACAATTGCATATTGTAAATAATAATCTAACTCCTCTATGCAGCCAATCAAATAAATTCGGTTCAACCTCCCAAAAAGCTAGAATTTTCTACTGAACAGATTGATACACCTCAGATTAGTGAAATGATATTTGAGGATTTGGGGAACATGTCAATCATGAGCCATTAAATTGCTGCTTGTATATGACTTGGTCAGCGTCGGGCCTCACAGACATTTGTTCTGAATGAAAAATTGTAATCTATAAATACTCCCTCGTTTGGGACGTTTCTTCTATCTGGCAGTCACATAGTTCATTGTTTTGTTTTGTTTTTTCCCATCAGGTGACTTGATATGGCTATTACATAATTGCTCTGAAATATTTGTATTTAATACCGCTCAAGCTGATGCTGCACAGCCAGAACAAAATGCATAGAACCTGAAAGAGACAGACACGATGAGTTATTAGAATTTCCAGAAATTTATCCCCAACATATTCAATGCAACATATTTTAGGCACAACAGATTAACCCAGCCTCCCTCTCCAAGGAAAAAAATCATGTTTGTACACCTATTCCATAATCACAATCCCATTTGTAAAGCTATTCTAATCAACATTTAAATTCAGTTTCATTAATAAGTTTAACAACTATCTTTGAACAAGTGAAATGAATACATTTTTTATTGTGAAATGCTATTATTGATTTGAATCCATGGCCTGGACAAAAAGTGGTAGTTCAGATTTACCTGTATTATATGTATGTAGTATCTATGAAGATTGACTGCCACATGAGGTTACTGTATCCATGTTTAACCTGGCAAAGATCTGGAGGAACAATAAACTTTAAAATATATACTAATGCCATTTAGACAGCAGGTAACATTTTATATCCAATTATTTTTAGGATGTCACTTTCTTGATAAAGTACAAATACAAGTACTGGATGGGTCAGTCCCGTGCGAGACTCGATATAAAATATTACCTACTTTCTAAATGGCATTAGTATATATATAATATCGGCTTTAGGAGCTGTGCCATTGTTCAGTCCATTAGAGGGGTAGTAAATGTACGTAATCTAGAGTTTGGAGTGCTTGCATTTACCGCTGGCGATTGGTGCTAAAATCTGAGGGCGCGGGTTCGAGTCTCGCTCGGGACTGACCCATCCAACACTAGTATTTGTGCTTTATCAAGAAAGTGAAATCCTCAAAATAATTGGATATAGAACTTTACAACTGACCAAGATTATATGTATAGGACATTCTGACAAATGGGGAATGGGGTATGCAAAATAGCTCAATTTGCACCAGACCAGTAGATAGAAGAATGCCACCGTATGAACTGATCCATACCCAGGGTTTTCCAGATATCTGAATTACTTCTTATACATGCAAAATGCTGTAGTAATATAAGCTTATACCCCAATTTGGGAATATCGCTGCACACAGTTTGAGGTATTATACTCCAACTGAGGTGTATTATCCTGATTCAGGTACCTGTTGTTGTGGGGTGTTTAGTCATCATTGCTGGGAATATATATCTTGAAATCAATATGTAATTTTGGCACCTTGATGGAACAAGTTGGATTTTCAGATGGGGATATGTCAGTTCTAATTGCTCAAGGGGTGAAAACAGCAGTCTGTTGTATATCTTCGAGGCCAAACCAGTGCGGACCACCTGTAAATAGAGGTAAAAATGCAAGATCTCTTAACCTATTCAAAATACAAATCTGAAACTTCCGTGTTTGCGTTTTGGAGTCTTGTGGTTGCACAGTATTTTGATGATTTAAAAAAATGTTTATATTTTCAACTTTGTTAAATTTGGTGCATCAAATCACACATTTTAAGCCTGAGATATCCGAATACCTTTCGAATAGGACATATAAAGCCTTTATAAAGTATGGTTAGCAGTTATCTTTCACATTGTTGTTTTCCAGCAATCAAGTATTGGCCATATAACAGGAAATTTGCTTAATATAAGAAGTTTCAGATTCAATAAATTTCAAATATACCTTTCAACTGGATACCATGAATGTCTTATATTAATTATTAGAGAGGTTTATTTAAATATTGGAATTTTCAACATTGAGATCTGGTGTACCAAACATAGAGAAGGTTGACAACAATTTTACGATTATTATTTATCATATTATTGTTTAGAACAGCCATATACACCGTCACAAGACACTAAAAACAAATACACACAAGAGCTTTTTCAATTTCTGGTACAAAATTCCTTATCCTATCTTATTCGTCTTGCATAACACGAAGTTTAACTCAATCATGCCATTAAATTCCAAGATGTGAATCACGCGGCAAAAAAAAAATTACAACAACATATGACCGATGCGTTCTCATTTCATCAAGCGATCTATTAACACAACTTACGACTCATTTGCGTGCTGTTCATTGCTGATATCATTTGAGCTGGGATATAGGACCTATAGGCAACCCGGGACACTTCTTCTGCTGTTAAACTGAGCGAAACTACAATAACATTGAAATACTGAACTGGTCAGACCGCCAAACTTTGACACGCTGCTTTTTCTAACTTCATGTATCAAGCTTTGTAGTATAAAAATTGTATTAATACAATCTGAAATATAGCATTTTCACACTTACAAGTCAGTTCGAAGTGACAATTCCAGCCTATATGGACTGGGATACTTCCTCGTTTTTTGTGTGAAACTGTTGCTCTATTGTTTATCTATGTGAATTCCAAATGACGATAACTTACTGGCGAAACCAATTGAAAATTCTCTCGCAATAAACGGACATGTAGGTGTGTAAGAGATGCACTGGCCTCAACATCATTTTTTTCAGTGTTCACATTAGCCAACACTATTTCTCAACACCACTGTATGGTGCTGACCGGCCCTCAACACCAAACGGGTGTTGGGCCAACACTATTTTTCTAACTATGTAGGGGCCTTGTGGTCATGCCATTCAAGATGTCCGCATGACCAGCTACAACAAAAGCGTAGCTGGATACAAATCATCACCGGGATCAGTTTTCTTTGCCCTCTGGGCATAAATCATTGCCATTGTAGTTTATATAAAGGCTCCCTCATTTGGACCGTTTCTTCTATCTGGTGCTCACAAAGTTCATCGTTTTCGATCAGGTTACTTAATAGGGCTATTGCATAACCGTTCTTATCTAATACCGCTCAAGCCGGTGCTAGGGGCGTGTGGGCATGTCATTCAAGTTGTCCACATGAAAATCTACAATAAAATCGTGCCTGGGATACAAATCATCCCCGGGATCGGATTTGGTTCTTGTAGTATTTTTAGAATATGCAGTCCGTATACATTTGCCTGTGGAGTCATAAGACTTCTTGTCAGTACGTCGGCTTCGTTTTTCACCTCTCTTTTTATGTTGCTGTTAACAGTGTCTGTTCGAAATGCCAAACGGACATATCGACTCAGTTGGCTCATCTGCAAAAATGCACGAATACCTTGCAAACATTGATATAGATGATCACGGAGCAGCTCAATCTCCGTTCTATCTACCTTAGTAGTATGTAGTACCCGAATTGACACATTACCCCCCCACTGCGCATGCGCAGAACCTGGTGTGACGTCATAAGTGTATGGGCATTGGGGGGTTATTGGGGGTGTGCGCATGCGTGATGTGTGGGAGGTGGGTACAAGATGGCCGCCATGTGGGAGGTGGGTACAAGATGGCCGCGATCAATGAGTGCATAGAAAAAAAAAAAGTTCCGGCAAAAAAAAAAAAAAAAAATGTATTCATCCGCGTGATGCGGTTTGGCCGTGGTTTTGGCGGTAATTCGGTCTCGGGAAAAAGCTTCCGCGGAGAAAAAGTAGTCCCTAGATAAAATGGTCCGATTGGGTCGACTGAGGTATCAAAGTGAAGCTTAGGTGAAGGGGCATCTAATGGGCTAGGTGTGGGGTTGAAATATCGGCCTTCTGCGCATGCGCGGTGACCGAAGGGTATGAAAATAACCTTTTGGAGCTAGGGGAGCCCCTAGTGGACCGATGGGGTCGAGTGAGGTATCAAAGTGAAGCATTCATGAAGGGCATCTAATGGGCTGGGTGAGGGGTTGACATATCGGCCTTCTGCGCATGCGCGGTGGCCGAAGGGTATGAAAATAGCCTTTTTGGAACTAGGGGAGCCCCTATTGGACCGATGGGGTCGAGTGAGGTATCAAAGTGAAGCTTATGTGAAGGGGCATCTAATGGGCTGGGTGAG
The DNA here is from genome assembly GCA_036873755.1 of Hanleya hanleyi. Taxonomy (NCBI): domain Eukaryota; kingdom Metazoa; phylum Mollusca; class Polyplacophora; order Lepidopleurida; family Hanleyidae; genus Hanleya; species Hanleya hanleyi. The sequence goes on from JAVTVY010017932.1 coordinate 76,483, forward strand.
GGGTTGACATATCGGCCTTCTGCGCATGCGCGGTGGCCGAAGGGTATGAAAATAGCCTTTTGGAACTAGGGGAGCCCCTAGTGGACCGATGGGGTCGAGTGAGGTATCAAAGTGAAGCATTCATGAAGGGCATCTAATGGGCTGGGTGAGGGGTTGACATATCGGCCTTCTGCGCATGCGCGGTGGCCGAAGGGTATGAAAATAGCCTTTTTGGAACTAGGGGAGCCCCTATTGGACCGATGGGGTCGAGTGAGGTATCAAAGTGAAGCTTATGTGAAGGGGCATCTAATGGGCTG